>CANYLF012504883.1:0-13284 GCA_948193215.1 Bocquillonia castaneifolia
ATTTTCATTCCAATTTGCTCTTGGAATCTCCACTTGTTTTCCATTTATCTATTTGGCGGGTGGCTTCCATTCTTCCTCTATACAATCCCAAGCATCAATTTCATCACTATCAAGATAACATTGCATTTTTATCTTCCATAATGCAAAGTCACCACCATCAAATGAAGGCTTGAGACCATACAATCCACTTTCACTCCCCATGGTTGATCTTTGACTCCCAATGAAGGTTAAAATGAGCAACAAGGCTCTGATACCAACTAAAATATCAAGAGGGGGGGTGAATTAGTGCGAAATTAGAAATTAAAATTGATTCAAGAATGGATTAAGGAAGAGAAGAAGAACATAAGAGATTTATAGTGGTTCAGACCCAACTTGTCCTACATCTACTCTCCCAAATACACAATTTAGGGTTCCACTATCCACCAAGGATAACAAGGAGATTTACAAGGCTATCACCAACCTTTACAATGACTTTTACACAAGGCTAACTCACAAACCCTAGTGTTTCCAAGAGGCTAACACCAAACCTTTACAAAGAGAATTCTAAGGCTCTCTCTAAACCTAACCCTAGTGTTTCCCAACTCACAAAGAATTGACACTAGTACATCGATAACTAATTCACTCAACCCAAGCAACAAATGCTCTAGAGTTCTAGCTACCCATAACCAAACAACCAAATAATTACAAATGATTGAAAAATAATATTACAAGAGTTTGGCTATCAAAGAATTAATGGTCTTCCTAGAAGAACATTTATGATGGGTATTTATAGCCAAAATACCCAAAACTAGCTGTTAGAAATAACCCCAAGTGTGTCTCTAATGGCTAGTTGCTTTTTCAATAAAAGCACTAAAATTTGTCGAATGGCTAGTTTTTCAGAGACTCCATTAAATGTCGCGGGGGTCACATCTCTATCCGGAGGCGTGAAAATCACTGAGCAAGGGATGCCTTTGAGAAGCGGCTAGATGCCTTGATGAGCGGCTCTCTGTTTGATCAAAACCACAAGTACAAAGAAGATACCTTTTTGAGAGAGCGACTTGATTGCTTTAGAGCGGCTTTTTCTTTGATCAAACCACAGGGTGATTTAGTAATGTCATTGAGTAGCAGCTTGATTTCATTTGAGGAGCGGCTTCACTCTAATCAAATCACGGGGGTGATTTAGTCCATCACGGGCGTGACCTTGAACCTTCAGAAATGGGCTCTCTGTTTCTCAAATCGTGGGTGCGATTTGGTTATGTCATGGGTGTGACCTCGAACCTTCAGAAATGGGCTCTCTGTTTCTCAAATCATGGGTGCGATTTGGTTATGTCGCGGGCGCAGTTCTAAGTGCACAGAAGCCTTCTAAGTTCACCAAAAGTCTGGGCGTGATTTCCTTTTCGCGGGTGCGCTTTGTCACTGGTCGCGGGGACAATCTTTGCATTGTCGGTGCGATATATTACCGCAGGCGCGGCTCCTCTTATCATGAGCACGGTTTGCAAGAGTCATTTAAAACTAGATTAGTTTAAAACCTACACACTTAGGAACTTTGTTAGACAAAGATAAAGGGTTGTTAAACTCAAAATAAGATGGATTGATGCCACTAAAGCCAATAGAATTGGCTGCATTGACTTAGGTATGATTGAAGATGAAGTATGGGCCTCTTTCACTGATAAAGATTTAGATGAAGTATGGGGTTCTGTGGATTATGATTCGGCTGAAGAAGAGGAAGCTCTTAAGAAGGCATTGGATTCCTTTCAAGATATGCATGATGTACCTGAACAGAAACAGGAGTATCTGGAGGATTTCTTGGGCCAACCTTCAGGCAAGTTTGACTTTAAAGTCCTGTACCCAAAGCATCCACCACCTGTAGTTCCTCTTAGTAAGATTGAACCAACCTGGGGTCCAGAGTTTGACATCTGTGATAAAGACACACCATGGCCCGAGAACTGGGGTGAGCATGTGAAGGATTGGGATAGAGCTAATGCTTGGCAAAAGTCCCTAGACAAGGGAGATGTGCCAACTGGTATTGAGCAGGATATTCATACCTTATGTGAGGAAATTGAAAAGAAAATCCCATTCCCAAGGGATGGGGTTGATTCCTATGTGATCTAAACCAGGAAAGATGGGAAGATAAAAGATTGCTTTAAGTTCGATGCTTGGTATAGTTCAGATGAAAATGAGCTTGAAATCAATAATGTGATGCAAATTGTTTTGAACCCGCTTTGGTTACTAGAAGTGGGATAGATTTTCAAAGGAAGGATTTCAGCAAGCAGAAGAAGGTTAAGAAGGAGCCTGAGAAAGGGGCGATAGAGGAAGCTGCCTCGACAGATATTGTAACCGAGCAGCTCAAGAAAATCAAGACTAATGAAAGCATATGGGACTTGCTTGTTTCCTCTGAGTCTCATAGGTGGGCATTAGTTAAGGCTTTAATTCAGATACCCTTTCCTGAAACCACTACTCCGGATGAAGTGATAAGGCTCATAGCTGAAAGGAAGAAAGGGGAGATAACGTTCTCTGATGAAGATTTACTCCTAGAAGGAAGGGATCACAACAAAGCCTTATTCATTACAGCTAAAGCGAATGGGAAAAGAACTTCTTGTGTCATGGTTGATGATGGTTCATCCACCAATGTCTGCCTGTCTAAGCTTCTTTCTAAGATGGGGATAGCTAGAAAAGATTTGAAGCCATCTGATCTAGTTATTCGGGCTTATGATGACTCCAAAAGGGCGGTTGAAGGCACATTCACTGCAAAGGTTAAAACTTGTCCTATTGTTCCAAAAGTTGAGTTCACTGTGTTGGACATTCCTATGACATTTGTTGTCCTTCTTGGCCAACCTTGGTTCCATGCTTTGAGAGGGGTACTATCCACAGTTCATCAAAAGATCAAGTTTCCCTACCAGGATGAAGTCCTTACCATTTCAACTGAACCCGCCACATCAGTCGTTGTGCTAAAAGCCACTCCCCAAGCAGTCATTGCACCTATGGGCTTCCAGATTATGGGTATCTTTGATGAATCACAAAACCCTACGGTTAACCAAATGATGAAGAAGATGGATTGCCTGCCTGCATTAGGGTTGGGCAAGAACCAACAAGGTATCACACAGCTGCCTGACTTCAAGATGCAAACAACCAAGGAAGGCTTGGGTTATAAGGGGGAGAAGATGGCTAAAGATGGCAAGACTCTGGAACATTTCTTTGTTCCAGAGAGTGGTACTACTTACCCAAGGAAGGCTGAACCTGTGGATGTTGGGAAGATTCAGGTGCCTAGTTTTGAGATCTTCAAAGACTTGCTAGATGTGCATGTTGTGGAGAAGATGCTGCTTGAGGGAATCCAAGACATGGAGATAGAAGAGCTGGTCGACCCCAATGATGTTGTTGTAATTTCTGAGTTAGATGAGTTTATAAAGAGTTAGGTGATTTACTTTATGAAACTGCTGAAACTGATGTAATAACGTCCGATTTGTTTGAGGACGATTCTGTTTTTCTTTCTAAGGTTAATGATATGAACACCAATTTCACTTACTTGTATGATGTTTTACCTGATGGCACTGTGCATTGTATAGATCATACCATAAGCATTTTTTACATTAATTATGTGCAAACAAATTCTATTAATATTAGCACAAAAGAACACCCAAAGGAAATAACTCTTGCATTTGATATTACTGCTAATGAGAGAGAAAATTTTGAAAAAAATATTAAATAAAAGAAAAGGTGTATTTACATGGACCTATGATGACATGACATGTATTGACAGGACGATCACCGAACATCGTATCCCCATAGATCCCACCAAAAAGCCAGTCAAACAGAAGCTTCAAAGACCCAAACCAGAATGGGCCAAGTTGATTAAAGAGCAAGTTGAAAAACAGATCAAGGCTAGATTCTTGGAAGTTGTCACCTACCCAGAATGGTTAGCCAATATAGTTCCAGTTGCCAAGAAGGATGGAAGAGTCAAGATGTGTGTAGACTACAGGGATTTGAATAAAGCGTCGCCAAAGGATGATTTCCCCTACCTCATATTGATGTTTTGATTGATAGTGCAACTGCAAGCGCAATAAATTCCTTTATGGATGGCTTCGCTGGCTACAACTAGATAATGATGGCACTAGTAGACAAGATCAAGACAGCCTTTATCACAGAATGGGGTGTTTACTGCTACAAGGTCATGCCTTTCAGACTCAAGAATACGGGGGCAACGTACCAAAGGATGGCCACAATATTATTCCATGATATAATGCACAAGGAGATTGAAGTGTATGTAGATGACATGATGGTCAAGTCAGTAACTAGGGAAGATCATTTTGAAGCCTTAGACCGATTCTTGGCACGAGTTGAGAAGTACAACCTCAGGCTTAACCCAAAGAAATGTATTTTTGGAGTAACCTCTGGAAAACTCTTGGGACACATTGTAAGCCAGAAAGGTATTGAGTTGTATCTAGACAAGGTAAAAGCCATTCAAGAGATGCCAGTTCCAAAGACTGAGAAAGAGGTCAGAGGATTCATGGGGAAGATTCAATACATCAGCAGGTTCATCTCCAAATTAACTATGATCTGCGAGCCCATTTTCAAGCTACTCATAAAGGGTCAGAAGAGTGAATGGGATGATCGATGTCAGAAAGCATTTGACATGATCAAGCAGTATTTAATGAATCCACCTGTCCTTCAACCTCCCAGGGCAGGGAGACCATTAATACTATACTTGGCCTTGGAAGATGATGCTATAAGAGCGATGATTGCTCAAGAAAATGAAGATAGAATAGAACATGCTATCTACTACCTTAGTAGGAAGTTGTTATCTCATGAAGCAAAATATGACATTGTTCAGAAGACTTGTTTGGCAGTAATATGGATGACACGGAAGTTAAGGCATTATTATCAATCTTATCAAGTTCAAGCTGTGGAAAAAGTTGACCCACTATGGTACCTGTATGAAGCACCAGTGTTAATAGGGAAGCTGGCTAAGTGGCTGGTATTGCTGACTGAATTTGACATATCGTACTTGACTAAGAAGACCATCAAGGGGAGAGTAGTAACAGAGTTTCTGGCTCTTAATCCATTAGAAGGCAAGAAACATGGGAGTATGAGTTCCCAGATGAGTTACTTAACCTATTAGAGGCGGACAGATGGAATCTATACTTTGACGGAGCAGTGAACCATAAAGGAGCTGTAGTGGGGGCAATTCTAATCATGCCTGGAGGAGAGAGTACTCCTTTGGCTAAGAAGTTAGATTTCAAAGTCACTAATAACATGGCTGAATATGAAGCATATGTCTTTGGGATGGAAGCAGCCATTGCGACAGGAGTTAGGAACCTCACAGTGTATGGAGACTCGATGCTCATCATTAATCAAACTTTAGAAAACTGGGAAGTAAAAGATGAGAAACTGAAGCCTTATGCGGAGTACATTCAGATGCTCACCCTGAGTATTTCTAATTATACCTTTGCACATCTGCCAAGGGAGGAAAATCAGATGGCATACGCATTAGCGACTTTGGCATCTATGTGGGACAACCCTAGAGATGTAGCTATGAAACCTCTAGTAATGTGCAGAGCCAGAATCCCTTGCTACCAAGGAGAACTAGTAATGATTGTGAATGGACCTAAAGAGAAGCCATAGTTTTATGAAATTTTGAAATTCCTAGAGAAGAGGGAATATCAAGAAGGAGCTGATGGGAAGCAAAAACATGCCTTAAGGGTCAGTTCAAGAAGCTACACTTACCATGTGGGGATACTCTACAGGAGGGCTCTGAATGGAATACTACTTTGATGTCTGGATCAATATGAAGCGGAAGAAGTCATAAAGGAGATTCATGCAGGAGTATGTGGACCCCACATGAGTGGACATACTTTAGCAAAGAAAATAATTTGACAAGGATTCTACTGGGATAAAATGGATAGAGATTGCATCCACCTGGTCAGAAAGTGCCACGAATGTCAGTTACATGGGAATAAGATACATTTGCCACCAACCGAGCTTCACAATTTCACATCTCCATGGCCGTTTTCTGCTTGGGGGATAGACATCATTGGAGAGATAAGGCCAATAGCTTCCAATGGCCATAAGTACATTATAGTGGCCATTGAATACTTTTCAAGGTATGTGGAAGCCATCTCACTACCAACGGTCACAGCAAAGGGTATGGCTGAATTTATCAATAAGAAGCTCATCAACTGGTTTGGAAAACCACATCATATCATTTCAGACAATGGTGTGCAATTCCAGGGAGAGACTGCATATTTGCTAAAAGAGGAAAGTATTAAGCATCACAAGTCCTCGCCCTACAGGCCATAATCTAATGGGGCAGTTGAAGCAGCTAATAAGACTACTAAGAAAATCCTGGCCAAAATGGTGAAGACCTACAAGGATTGGACAGGTAAACTACCTTTTGCAATCATGGGTTATAACACCACCATACGAAGTGCAACACGGGAAACACCGTATTCATTAGTGTTTAGAGGTGAAGCAATAATGACAGTTGAATCCCAGGTTCAATCATTGAGAGTGGTACTAGAAGCTCAAATTCCTTAAGCACAGTGGGCCGAAGCAAGGTATAAGCAGCTGTTGTCTTTATAGGAAAGAAGGAAGAAAGCTCTCCATCATACGCAAGTGTATTAGTAGAGAACAGCAAGGGCTTTCAATAAAGGAGTCAGAGTCAGGCCAATCAAAGAAGGAGATTGGGTATTGAAGCAGGCTAGACCCATTACATTTGATCCTCGAGGGAAGTTCAAGCCAAATTGGGAAGGTCCATATCTGGTCAAGAAGATCATGTCTAACGGAGCTGTGAAGATTTCAGATCTAGAAGGGAACGAGTTCGAGCAACCCATAAACATAGATCGTCTAAAAAAAATACCACCTTTAGAAAAATATGTGAAAATAAGAAATCCCGATGAGTTGAAAACCCACTTGGGTGGCTCATGCAAAATAAGGGAGCCCGTTAGAGTGAAAACCTTGCAAAAAGGCATTTTAGGCAAAAATTAAGGCAAAAGGCCTGCTAGGGTGAAAACCTCATAAAGAGCCAGTCTAGGCAAAAATTAAGGCAATGAGAGAAAAAAGTAAAGAAGCAATAATATCAAATGTAAAAGCTAAAGTACGCTTATTATGCTAAAATTAATAAAATGAACCCTTTTGCAAAACAAAAGTGTCAAACTTTCTTATAGTGCTTGATTCTGTGTCTGCATTACTAAAAGCTAAAACATTCCATGAATAAATGAAATGGTTATGAGACCTAATGCTTCTTGTGTTTCTTTAGCCACTTGATATTATCAAAGCTTGCATTCATTTCCTTCTTTGCATCCTCTCTTGCTCTTTTTGCATTATTTCTGTTACTTGTAATATATAGTTCAGCACCCTTGCCTTCATCATCAGATAGCTCAGCCTGCAAAGAAAGCCATGCCATGAAATCCACATCTGTAAAAGATATGAATAGGTCAACAGTAACACTTACCTGATCAACCCAAGCCTTATATTCATCATCAGTAGTTGGTCCTTGGGTGAAGCTCAGATTCCTTATAAAAGATCTACTAGTCCAGTGAGAACAGATCTCCCTCAAGAAGAATGGGGTAACAGCATAAGGAGTGAAAGATGGAATAGGATGCAATATTCCTTGAGCCCTGCCATACTGCCTACAGACTCTGAATGGAGTATAAAAGGTTATAGTACCAAAGCTAGCAATCTGTACACAGTTATCTATCACAGAGGACGTGATGAACCTAAATTTCCACCATGGACAATGCCAGCAAATCAGCTCTTCACTTCTGGATAGGAGAAAGTTGGCCCAACCGCCTAAAATCTCTAATGCAGCACGTCCAGCCTTGGATAGCACATGTTCTCTAGCTTGAAACTGTCGAGGCCTGCAAGTTGTAGGGTTCGCTCGGGGCATCAATACGCCTAGCTTTTCCTTCAACTAGATCTGGTTAGAGCGGTGTTAGAATGAATTACTCAGGACCAATAGAAGGGAACATATAAGAAAGATAAGGAATGCATACCTGAAGGAGTAATGGGCTGCCTTGAAGGCATTGAGTACGCTTGATGGAGTCTAGGATGACAATGGTTTCAGTTAAGATGATAGGGAAGGGGTTATGACCACTCTCAACCTCTTCCAAAATAAGAGCAATCTAGAAATTACCTCTGCCTTCAGTGGAAACTAGTAAGAATTGGGTATAAAGGCAGAAACTGGTGATCCTTTGCCAAGACCTGCTATTCTTTGGCTTAGAACTCCCCAGTTCCAATAGGGGTTGAGTCAGGAGAGATTGATCTTCAATACATGGAAGTATTTGACTTAGGGTTAGTCCAAAGAAACCAGCTAGAGATTCTAGAGTTTGATTATAAGCAAAGGGCAATGATATGGGAGCATTGGAATGGTGCAGCTTATTAAGGATGCCTTTGAATTCTTCAAACAGGGGGCATAGTTCAACTCCATTGAAGCGGAAGACATGATGTTTGATACTCTAACATTCTGAAGCTTCATGGAGGAGTTTGATGTCAAATGGGAAATTTAGGAAAGCTCTAAACTCTACTAGGTGGTATTGGTCTAAGGAATTCCAGGTTGCTGTTTCCATGCTTCCTAGATATTTTCTAAGAGTGTTTGTAGATGAACATCTTTGAACTTTTGAAAAGGGTGTTTGATGATTTCTAATGATTTAAAGCTGCCTTAGAAGGTTCTATTTATAAACCATGAAGTCTGGGGAAGTCTTGGTTCAAAAAGGAGTCAAGATAGAGTGAAAAATCGCAGAGAAAAGCCCAGGAGATGAAGGACTGGCTTTATGGACCAACGCCAGTTGAAGAGTGGCGTTACCACCAAACGCCTGTCCCTCAGTAGCGTTGGTGGTCAATACCACTCCTGAGTGGCGTTTGGCCCTAGCTCGATTCCTTTCGGAGATTCGACAATCGATGGAGATTTTTGGAGTTCTAGGAGTATTCCATGCACAACATTGCATACATACATGATTAGAAATCATAAAAAGACAATACATGCATACATAAATCCATAAAATCATGTGTATAACAAAATGCATTAGCTAGAAAGTTCGCATGCATCACTAATAGCAGTATAGGAAACATACATACATACAAATGTAATGTTGGACAATCATGCAAACATCCACATATTTATATCAAGTGTATAAAATACAGGTACATGTTAATGTTCGAGAAATACAAACAAGTTCAAATACCAAAAAAAGGACATCTACTCGTCCTCCTCTTCCTCCTCAGACTCCTTAGAGTCCTCCTCATCACCACCGGCTGGCTGACTCTCAGTCTCACTACTAGCGTGCTGCTCACTAATCTGAGCTCCACCAGCTGCTTCGGCTGGGATATCCAATGCTACAAACTGAGACTTCAACTCAGCAACCATCCTGCAAGAAAAGCTATGAACTTGCCTCCATGTATCACAAGTCTTTACCAAATGGGCCTTGCTGGCCTGAAAGTATGAGGATAGTCATGAGACCTCATCGATAGGAACCTGGGTCAATAAAAAAGTTAGAATCCAGATGTAGGGGTAAAATGAAGAAAGAATGTAGAGATGACTTACATGAGTACATCCATCTGTATAAGAAATGGAGGGATCAGCTGCAGAACGGAAGGTATGCTCAACTAGACCAGCAACAGTCCTATGATGAACTGATAGCCCAGACTACTCTATGATATGGCCTAGTAGTACATCCCCTTGACTGCTGGATGGATAGTGGGATGGACAAGGTCTAGCAGCCTCTAAACTAGGCATGGCTCCTTTAGTAGAAGCACGGGTCCTCCTGCTCGGCCAGAGGGAAATAGCCGGTCCAGGACTGGGGGCATAATCATCATCATCATCAGAGCCTCCAGAATCTCCATCATCCTCATCCTCATCAGAACTGGAAAAGGTCACAACACCCATAGATATCTAGAAAGAGAAAGTGATGGTGAGCCATGTAACCAAGACATACTCTTATCAAAAAAATGAAGAAAAGGTCGCATCTTACCTTAGCAAGCATCCTAGCTAACAAAGGTAGACTTCGGAGGCACCTCACACGCAAGAAAGAAATGTAATCCTTAGAGCGAGATAGAAAGGATGTACACTTAAGCCATCAAGAGCTGCAGCTAGGGTATGGTTCGTAAGCTCGTGTCCCCAGAACATATCAATAGAAGGATCACGAGGCCTTATGCGAAAGCCGGTCATATACTAGCGTCGAGTCCTCTCTCCCAGGAACCACATCCTAAGTCCTGGACCCTCTAGGAGAATCCTCAAATCATCCTTGGGCAAGGATGCAATGATATAGGATGGCAATCCTTCCATCGGGCCCATCCATCCCCTGTCAAGCTGAAATAGAAAGAACCACGGTAAGTATTTCAAACTCATGTCAATTGCTTTGAACTAACAAGTTTGTTTTCATTTGTTTCACCCTAGAAGCGGTTAATGAGTTAAGGTACACACGATGACCATTAACATCAGCAGCGTGAATGCACAGTCGCTGTAGACCCCAACGTCTGAGGACAGGGAATGTAGATTGACGCTCTAGTGGGAAGAACTGGCAAATCAAGCCCAACTCAATAGCCCAGACCTTCAAAGGAAGAGTCAAAAGAGCATAAAGCAAGTAAAGTAATCAAGGAAAGCAAGAGCCAAAGTAACTCACGTGAGTGGCATGCCAGAAGCCACAAAACTTCGCAACACCACGAGAAACCCTATCCATGCAAAGGTATAAATAGGCCGAAGCGGGGGAGCCTTAGTCATACCCATTCATCTGATCAAAATCCCTTAGAATAAGGATGAAATGCAAGCTGATAGTAGAGTTCGTATCATAGAAAATAGTGCTAACCAGCAGATATAGAATGAAGACGCTGGCCATCTGCTCAAAACTCTAGTCAAACTCTGGCCTATAGCTCGAGAGGTGTCTGGCTAATGCATCAACATAGAGCTTCTTAGAGCTCTTCCGCCCAGGAACCATGCCTAACTGAAAGATATACTCATTCTGAACATCACGATGGACAGAGTATATCCCACCATCCCAGAAGATCCACTCACCAGCACAAGCTAATCCTATAATAGCAGAAAAAGAAGCTGGAGATAGAGTATACTCCCCACATGGTAGTTGAAATGTGTGGGTAGTGTCAAACCATCGCTCCATCAATGCCCGCATGGAACCACGATCACATCGGGAGCTCACATGCTCATCCACATTCTCAGGAAACATGGAAAGAAGAGGGCCAAATCCAGCCTGAAGTACTAAGGTCTGTACGCCAAGAGGTAAATCTCTCCAAACTACTCGGACCTTGGAGAAATTTCCATTATAGGTAAAAGTAGTCTCATCCCCCTATAAGGTAAATAACAGGCATATTTCCTAACTTAGTCATCTAATTTCTTGAATGCATTCTTTATTCCTAATATTGGAGGCCAACAGAATATTCATCCGTACATAATCATATCTAACATTCTTCCATGCATAATTATGTTTGACATTCATTCATGCATAATTTTATTTGACATTCACTCATGCATAATTGTATTTAATTATTCATTCATATTCATCGTTAAATTGTGTCATGTATTCATACATTATTTTAACAATCATTCTAACATCATTTGTACATTAATTATTCACTTAACATCATTTCTATCATATTTTATCATATATAATTTGTCCATAAAAATGTGTAAATCATGTCTAAATCATTCATAACTTGCAAATATCAGTCTATTTTTAGATGTTAAATCATCAAAGCATGCATCGGAGGACTGTTCGAAGTTCGAAATCACTGCTGGGACTGAGACTGGGTTCAACGCCAGTCCCAGTAGGGGAATTACCACCAACGCCGGTCATACAACCGGCGTTGGAGGCAACGCCACTCGTGGCAGTGGTATTGGACCTAGCCCAGTACCGTTGGCCACCAATTTGGTTTTATTTTGCAGATTTTTGACAAATTTCACAATGCCTAGTAAAAATTCAATCAAATTGAAGTGTTTAGACACTTACCCGATCTCCAATCGAGCCACAGAGGTTGAATCTGGCATTTTGACATTGGAGAAATCCTTCCTCCTCTATGAATTCCATAAAAATCAGCTTTTAATACCTCTTTTCTGACCCGAAAGAGGCTAATCGGGTTCCACATGGGTTCTAACTCTGAATTATCAACCATATTGCTTTTTGTTTGAAGAGAATTGGTTAAGAAATGAAGAAATGAGAGAGAAATGGATTTTGGGTAGATGAATTGAATTTTCTTTGTAAAAAAAGAGAGCAGACCGCCACATTTAAAGCCAATTTGGCAAATTACCATTTTGGTCCCTGAAGAAAATTTTCAAAGAAGGACAGAAGTTTTGTCACGACCCGAATCTAACACCATTTAATATGTATTAATATAAAAAATGATAGTAATTAATCATAAATTAAAGTCCAATTAAAAATCCCCTTCGAAAATAAATTTTTCTCTGAAAATAGGGTTGCAACGATCGTTGTGAATAGTGCAACGATCATTGTGGATGAACAGTGATCGTTGTAAAATACTCAAAAATCAGCCAAACATCCAGTAAGGTACACGAGCTCGTGGGAAATCAGCAACGAGCTCGTTACAAATTAGCAACGATCGTTGTGAATTTAGCAACGATCGTTGTAAGCCAAAAATCACAAATCCGAAATTTTTAAACAGAAAACACAGTTTTAAAACAGTATTTCTGACTTTTCTCGGTAAAACCATACTTAAAACCAACTCAAATTCCTTTAGAATATATGTCAAATTCTTCAAACATAAAAATACAATAATGTTTTCAAAATAAAGAACATTGAAACTTCATCCACATATATTGAATCAAAACCAACCTTATTCAAATGTTTTTACTCAAATCTTTTACACACATATATAAACACTTCAATTTTTATTCATTACACATAATCAATTAACAACTCATAAACTAATGCATACATGTATAAATGCTAGTTATCCACTGGCCACCTGAACTTCTATTGAAATGCACGTAGACTTCTAACTTTAACCTGAAAAATATGCCAAGGGGTGAGCTGGCAACTCAATAAGCATTTAATCAACTAATTTAGCACATATTAAGCCAAAACCACTCAATTGACATAAACATCACATACTTTACATATATAAGCATTTTATCAAAACCAATTCTCATTTAAGGCAAATCATAATCAAATCAATCTCACAAAACATCAACCAATCTCAAATCATACAATCACAACAATTCAAGCTCGGATGACTCATTCTCACATTTCCTCACATTTCATTTCTCTTTCTCATATCATTTCACATTTCTCAATTCATAATCAGGTGGCCACCGACAAGACTATCCGCCCGGCTCAGTCTTGCCAT
>CANYLF012504939.1:0-10118 GCA_948193215.1 Bocquillonia castaneifolia
AGCACATAACGACTCATCCCTTCATCTAACCAAACCATTGAGACAATGCTAGTCCCTGCCATGCTTAAAGTAATCAATATGGTAATGACATAAGGCCTTGCCTTTTCAAACGTTGTTTCTTTCTTCATCTCTTCCATGTCTGAAAATACAACACAGCTTGATTTCTGGGAACACAACTATAACTCCTTCACCGATTTTTTTTTTCTTTTTATAATTGAATTTTAATAAGTAAATCACCTGTGGCTAAAAAGAAACTCCACTCTCAAAATGCTTTCACACACTAAAGTCTACGGCATTGAGATTGAGAGATCATCAATCAATGATCCCTTAGGCTATAATATAACATCCTGGGCTGGGGAGAATAAACAAATTACGGATTAATACCTCTATATATACCAACTACCAGTTCTTAGAAGAGCATTGGTAACAATAGCATCTTCTGAAGAACAAATTAAGACTTGCAAAAACTTTCCTATTCCTAAATTTCCAAATCTCCCATAAAACAAAAGGCAAAGTACATACCAAAGATCCTTATAATTATCGCTAGGAATTAAGCTGTCCCACATGATCCAGAATTACAAGAGAGATTTAGGCATCACAAAAACATTTTTACATTGGAGGAGGAGATGAGATATAGTTCCTTCACCAATTTGGTTTCAGTAGGAGGCAATTTATGGATGGATGGCCGCATGAAGTGCCGGTCTATTTTGGGCGTGCTTGCTCTGGTCAAGTACTCAAGTCCAAACGCAATTATATAATAATCTTAAGATTCAATAATATGAAAACTTTCACTCCTAATCTAGAGAAAGAAATGACACCTATTTATAGACTCTACGATCTATACTACTCCTTAAGTTTCTAGCCATTGGATTAATCTGAACCATATATATATTGATCTTTAATTATAACACGCATTCAAGGATGTGAGGAGCTTATTTCCCCAATTAATATTTTCTGAAGATTTGAATGGTAATGGGAAATGATAAGAGAGAGCTGTATCAACAGTGGAAAGAGATTGGAACGGCCATCTGGAATTAATTTCCTTAGAAATCAACCACCTGTCAATTCTGGAATAAGAGATGGAGTTGTGCCATGTAAAAGAATGACCCTGTAAAGATAGATCCATTAATTCAGACAAGTTAAGAAAATTGAACCGGATAGAGTAAGATGACAGCCAATAATTTGAGAAAATAAAGATAAAGAATAATAGAAAAAATAAAATACATATATTTTACGTGGAAAACCTCTAAATAAATTAAGGTAAAAACCACGAGCAAGAATAGAAGAATTTCACTATGAAAAATAATAAGAGTTACAACCTCTCTATGTATGAAGGAGAAAACACTGAAAACTCTCTCTTTGTAATAGAAAAAAATAATCACTCAACACTCTAATATTTTTCTCTACCTCTCTCTATATAATTTTTCTCTCTGAAATGTAATGGTTTCCTTCTTACATCCCCTGCATATTTATAAGCAGGGGATTATGCGTACAAAACGCGTAACACATGCTGGCCACCAAAAGAGCACCGGAAGAAGAAGAAAGAAAAAAAATTTCTTTCTTTTTTCTTTTTCAAACTTTGCGACTACAATCTCTCATTTGAAGATTTGATTGAGGTTCAATCAAATCTTTACACCATTCTTTCTTCGTTGCTTTTCCATGCTGCTCATGCTTCTGACAGGCCACAAGAGAAACGACAACAAATAAACTTGTTAGTGTTGAGTACCTTCGTCATAAAGTCTGCTAGGTTGTCTTTAGTATGAATTTTTTACATATCCACAGTGCCCTCTTCCACTTTCTCATGAAAGAAGTGATATTGGACTCGTATGTGCTTTGACTTTGAATGAAAAGATGGATTTCTTGCAAAATGCAAGGCACTCTAACTGTCACAGAACAAAGGAATACTCTCTTGTTCGTGCCTGAGTTTCTCCATTATCATTTTCAACCATACTGCTTCCTTACTAGCTTGTGTAGCTGCTACATATTCTGCTTCTGTTGATGATGTCGCCACAACTGATTTCAGTTTTGATACCCAGCTCACGGCTCCGCCAGTAAGTGTGAACACATACCCTGTGGTGGATTTGCTTCTATCAAGATCACCTGCATAATCTGAGTCAACATATCCTCTGACAATAAGGTCTGATCCTCCATAACACAAAGCAACATCTGAGATTCCCCTAATATATCTTAAGATCCTCTTTACAGCATTTCAATGCTCTCTACCAGGACTCGCCATGTACCGACTTACTACTCCCACTGCATGTGCAATGTCTGGTCATGTACAAATCATTGCGAACATTAAACTCCCCACTGCTGATGCATATGGTACTTGAGATATTTCCATCCTTCCTTCTTCATTGCTAGGACTCATACTAGAGGATAACTTGAAACTAACAGGAAGTGGGATAGAAATTGGCTTACATTCTTGCATATTGAAGTGTCGCAAAACCTTCTTTAAATAATTTTTCTAAGAAAGCCAAAACTTCCTGTTGTTTCTGTTGATAGCTCCCGCAAGTGTACGGAATAGTTGTAGTAATAACTCGGAATACGAGGTCGATCCACAGGGACAATAGTGTAAAAATTTATTTTTCGATTAAAAAGACAATGTGCGAAAAATTAAAACAAATACCCTTTTTTGATTTTGAATTCTTTTAAGAACTAAATTAACTTAATTAAATTAAAGCAGGAAAATAAATCATGATTAATAGAAATTAATACGATAGATAAATTCAATAAAACACGCACTAGAGTTCGGGATTTCATCTAGAGGGTAACTTAATTATCAATCACAATTCATTTAAGCAGGATTTTATGAAAATATTTTAATCCTCTCTCGAGGTAGAAAAATGTATTCAATTGAATCGGCTATGCTACTCTTTCGATACACACCAATTAAAAACAATCGAATCCATTAAGCAAATCCTTAATTCAAGTTTAGGTTAATTACCATTTCCGTATTAACGTCTAAACAAGTTCAATTTCCAATTTTCGGTTTATTTCAATCCATCCATTGACAATAAACCTAAAAAATATACATTCAAGGTGGCCAATCAAGAAATATGCTAATAAGCTCTTGGAAATCAATTTAAATGAATAAAACAAGAAAAACTATAATTATATAGCTAATCAAACATTGATAATTAAATTACCCTCTACTAGACTACATCCTTCCCTCTAGTAGGAGAATTAGTTCCAACTCATAATTAAAATCAACAAACAAATAATAAAAACAAGGAAATAAGACATAAACATAATTAAATTGAAATGAAAATCAAGGAAGAATCAACTTATTGTGAGTAGTTGAAAACAAGCCTTAATCCTTTAACACAATGTGGAATCTTCCTTAAAGCCTTAAAACAATGAAGAAATTGAGAGAAAAATCAATTGAAGAACCCAATAATTTCTTCTCCTCATGCAGCAAAATCTGTCTCTTAAGAGGTTTTTATGCATATTTGTGTGTTAGGAGATGCATTGGATGTCAAGGATGGAGGCTAATGAGGAATTAGGGAGTTTTTATATTGTATCCCATAAAAAACCCTCAAAACCCTTCAAAACTCGGACTGAACCACTCTAAAAACCGACCAAAATTGCCCAAAATTGAACCAAAAACACTTTGGGGCATGCTTTAATGACGCATGCCGGACTGGTTTGGTCCGGCCTGAAAAATGTCTTCTACCTCAACAGTAACCAAAAGGAGAAGAGCAGACTGGACAGGCACTGGTCTGGCCTGTAATTCTAATTCTGCCTCCTTGCAGATTCAGCAGATAACCCAACTTTCAAGGGGCATATCTCGGACTTTCGAACTCCAAATTGAGAAATCCTTGAGCCTAAAATGAAGTTCAAGATGTCTACTTTAATTTCTATGTTTTGACTTTTTTTTTGTTCCATCATTTTTTTTCCTAAAATTCCCCAGAAATTTCAATGCTACAATTAAGACAGCTTTCGGAGCACTTCCCGGAGTTTAGCTTGCATTTCCTTCGTTCTAACACCAATTGAGCTAATTCTTATTGAAAATGAAAGTAGACTCAATCCACTTTTGTTCTGGAGACTTTCAAATCAAAACTCTTTCCACATTAGATGCTCCAAGCTCCCAAAGTTGGCCAATTCACGAAACTGCAAATTAGCTCCATGAACCTTTAAATCTCAATTGTTGTCTTTAGCTTCTAAACCCTCATACCACCATACCCACAATAATTTTACACCAAAATAAGTATAAATCACCCTTGACAACATAATAACAATGAAGAAATTAGATTGATTGACACTTGTATGGTGCGAAAACAAGGAAATTACATGGTTTATACTGTAAATAAACTCAGATTCCCTTAATATTGTAAGTTAACAATAATTAACAAAATAGATGCTAAAAGCACTCAAATGTATAAGGAATTGAATTAAAAACCACTAAATCATATAGAATAAAACTCGGTTATCATCTGTCCCAATGAATTTGCAACCCTAGAATCTTGTTTGCCGGTCTCAAGTCCTTCATTTCAAATTCCCTAGCCAATTGTACCTTCAATTATTTAATATGATCTTTGTTGGGGCCTGCTACCAACATGTCATCTACATACAATAACAAGATAATGAAATCACTTTTACCAAACATCTTGAAATATGTACAAGGGTCTGTATTAAGTCTGTTGTATCCAGGACTCATGATGAAGGAGTCAAATCTCTTATACCAACACCTCAGCACCTGCTTTAGACCGTATAGAGATTTATTCAACCTGCAAACCAAGTTCTGCTTTCCTTTTTCTTCAAAACCTTCTGGCTAAAGCATATAAATCTCTTCTTTATGATCTCCATGAAGAAAAGCTATTTTCACATCTAGCTGCTCTAGATGTAAGTCAAAAGTAGCACACATTGTTAGGACTACCCGAATAGTTGTCAGTCGAACCACAGAATCCCCTCTTTATGAGCATATCTTTTCACCACTAATCTTGCATGAAACTACTCCACTTGATCATCGCTATTTCGTTTGATCTTATAGACCCATTTATTACCAATAGCTTTTCTTCCTTGTGGTAGTGGCACAAGCTCCCAAGTTTTGTTCTTATGCAGAGCTTCCATTTCTTCTTGCATTGCTGCCATCCATTGAGATGCATTTGAACTGCTCATTGCTTCTTGGAGAGTTGATGGCTCACCTTCCTCAGCTAAAAAACAGTATGCAACATTGCTGCCCATAACATAATCTTTATGCCAGGTTGTATAAGTTTTGCTCATTTTTCCTTTTCAAGTTCTGACTCTTTAGACTCGCCTGGCTCTACCTCTTCAAACTCGGTTGGCTCTTCCTCTTCGTGCTCTAGTGCTGCTTCAGAAGAATCTTCTTCTGCAGACTTTCTTTCCACCTGTACAGTTGTAGTCTCTGAGCTTTCTTTTGAAGTGCCATCATCTTCTCCCTTTAATTTATCTTCTAAAAAGATAACATCCCTGTTGACTATAACCCTGTAGGTAGTGGGATCCCACAGGCAATACCCCTTTACACCATCAGCATATCCCAAGAATAAACACGTACACATGACTTTACAGTTTCTTGATCATTGTACATCACGTACACATGACTTCTAAATATATGGAGGTTTGAATAATCAACTGGCTTCCATGTCAACATCTCCATCGGTGTTTTCAGATCAATTGTTGTAGATAGAGCCGATCAATCACATAATAGGTGGTGTTGACTGCTTCTGTCCAGAATGCCTTATCCAGGCCCGCAACTCCCAACATTGCTCTTGTTCTTTCTAATAAAGTTCTGTTCATCCACTCTGCCACTCCATTTTATTGAGGAGTGTATGCCGTAGTGAACTGCCTCTTGATGCCTTCTTGCTTGCAAAAAGTATCAAATTCATTCCTAGTGTATTCACCTCCATTATCTATCCTCAAACACTTGATCTTATTGCCTGAATCAAGTTTAACCCGTGCTTTGTAAGTTTTGAAAATTGCAAACACATCTCCCTTGCTCTTGATAGAATACAACCAACATCTCCTAGAGTAATCATCGATGAAGGACACAAAGTACTTCGCTCCTCCCAGTGATGAAATCGATGCTTGCCATACATCAGAGTGAACTAATTCTAGAATAGTTTTACTTCTAGAATTGGATGTGTTGAACTGTAGTCGATGCTGCTTGCTTGTTATGTAATGCTCACAAAAAGGTAGGTCACCTTTGTAAGGCCCGGAAGTAAATTTTTCTCAGCATGAACTTTCATGCCTTGTTCAGACATATGTCCAAGCTTTTGATGCCACACTATTGCAGATCTTTCACTTGAACTACTTGAAGCAAAAAATGATTCTACTTCTTGTACACCCAAAATCATATACAAATTTGCAGCAATCTTTCTCCTTTCATAATTACAAGCGCTCCTCGGCTAATCTTCATGATTCCTTTCTGAACTTTGATAATATAATCAAGATCATCCAGCTCTCCCAGAGATAACAAATTCTTCTTCAGACCTTCCACATGTCGCACTCCTTGAATAGTGCAGATTGTACCGTCGTGCATCTTCAACCTGATGGTTCCATTGCCTATGATCTTTAAGGCATTATCTTCACAACTATACACAGATCCTCCTATGATAGGTTCATAATGATGGAACCATTCTCTTCGAGAGGTCATGCGATAAATTGCTCTTGATTTAAGAAGCCATACATCAATAAATTTCTTCCTGCTCTCCGTTGAAATTACTGCTTCACAGCATAATACATTTCTATCATCTGAAGTGCTTGCCACGTTCTCTTGAGGATTGGAGTTCTTCAGACTTCAACAATCCCTCTTCAGGTGACCTTTCCTACCACAATAGTAGTATTTAAAATTCTTCTTACTTTTTGATTTTGACCTACCATGATTGTGACTCCCACTTAGGCCATGTTCTGTTGATCTCCCTCTCATCACCGTCAAGGCTTCCACTTGTTGTGAACCTGCTTGCTTGTCCTCCTTGTACTTTCACCGATTTTCTTCTTGAAGAATAGCGTCTGCTATATCATTAAAGACTAGAGAATCGAAATGAACATTATTTGTTAGGTTGATGACGAGTTAATCATACGAGTCAGGTAGACTTTGAAGTAAAAGTTTCGTACGTTCTTGTGACTCTATTTTATAGCCCAAAGATGTAAGCTGAGAAAATAGAGTATTCAAGACATTGAAGTAGATTTTGACATTCTCAAGGTGTAAAGTTTCCTCTTAAGGAAAATTTTATTGTGTAACGACTTGGCCTCGTACAGTTTGGTGAGGTGGTCCCAAATCTCCTTTACCGTCTTCTTTTCTTCTATGCTGGATAAGATCCCATCTGCAGGTGCTAGATGAAGGTTTGCAATAGCATTCCCATCCATCTCGTTCCACTTATTATCATCTATGATTTTCTTCGACCTTTCACTGATCGCCGCAAGGCAATTATTTTTTCTCAATACAACCTTTATCTTTAATTTCATAGTGAGAAATTTCTCCCGTTGAACTTTATAATCTCAAATTTTACCGTCATTGCTTCTATCATAAAATTTCTGAGCAAAAATTAGCTCCCACTATTCCATGTGTACAATACATTAAATAGTACTCTACTACATTAATAAATGAACAGTACCCTGCTACAATAATTGTGAACAGTGCCTGCTATAGTAGTGAATAGTAATTTGCTATTCATTAAATTACTATTCTGACGTCCGTTTCTAAAATGGGTTGCAGGAAAAAACTCCATGTAATTTTCTCTTCCTCGTGGTATATTTTATTTTTTAAAATACCACAATTTTTGAAACCCCTACCGGGCTCTTGACACCTTACAAGGGTGAATAATAATCTAATTTATTTTTTGATGTGGATGATCCACTTTAATGGCAGCCACAGAGCATATAATAAATAAATAAATAAATAAATATAAATTTATATATATATATATATATATACATATATATATATATAGACACACACACACACTCGCACACACGCACACACACACACCCAAGTCAGGCTCTAATACCAATTGTTGAGAAAATCGGACCGGATAGAGCAAGACCACAGCTAATAATTTGAGAAAATAAAGATAAAGAATAATAGGAAAAATAGAACACACAAATTTACGTGGAAAACCTCTAAACAAATTAGGATAAAAACCACGGACAAGGATAGAAGAATTTCACTATGAAAAATAATAGGAGTTACAACCTCTCTATTTATAAAGGAGAAAACACTGAAAACTCTCTCTTTATAATAGGAGAAAATAATCACTCAACTCTCTAATATTTTTCTCTACCTCTTTCTATATAATTTTTCTCTCTGAAATGGGATGGTTTCTTTCTTACATCCCCTACCTATTTATAAGCAGGGGATTATGCGTACAAACCGCGTAACACTGGATGGCCACCAAAAGAGCACCGAAAGAAGAAGAAAGAAAAAAAAAGATTTTCTTTCCCTTTTCTTTTTCAAACTTTGCGGCTACAATTGGAACGCTCTGCTGGGTGAAGCACTTCATTAAAATCACCAACTACCATAATGTCCGGATAATTAAGCACAACTGGAATTAGATCCTGCCAAAGTGAAGACCTGAGGGATGCATCGGTTGGGCCATATAAAAACAAAATGTGAATATTAACATTCTTGCCAATAGCTATAGAGAGAATCCACTTAGAAGAAGAATCAATCAAGGTGCAGGATAACAATTTAGTGTTCCAAGAAATGACAATACCACCGGATGCACCATTGGAAGAAACATAATGAAAATCATAGTCCATGTGAGACCAAAACTTTTTTAAAGAGATAACATCAATTACTTCACACTTAGACTCCACAAGAGCAAAAAGAGGAATATCATGCCTAGATAACAGATTTCTAACAAAGGATTCCTTATGAGAATTGAATAAATCCCCTCGAAAGGATGCAATTTGTACCATTCAGCTTGACCTAAGTTCTCTTGATAGCCTACTTTAGAAGTTGGAAAAGAACACCAATTTTTTCGTTTCCTCATGCACAAAACTCCTGGCAGGTTCGGGTTCTTCCTTAACTATCTCTAGTGGTATTCTTCTAGCTTGTAGGAAGTCTTGTGCAATTCCCATGGTCAAGTTCTTCACTTGGACAAGCTTGCATAACAGTCTACCTTCCAGGTTGTTCTTGGCAAACCGTAATATCATTCCCCATGAAGCCTCTCTTTGTAGTTTTTGTGCTTTTCAAGAGAGTCAACATTATATTCTTATTCATTGTACTCTAGCTTCCAAGATTTGGTGGCAAGCATGCACATGGAGTGGTTTCTCTTTTGTCTTCCCTTTCTCAACAGCAAAGTTTTTTGAACAATGGTGTAGTTTAATTATTGGGAAACATTAAAAAGCTTTCTAGAAGACCTTGTGGATGGCGATTGCATGGGAGATTTGGAAGCACAGAAATAGGACAATTTTTAATGACAATTCGGATTTGGATGATATCCTTTATAGGGCTATTTACTTTTCTATGTTCCTTGTAAAGCTCAAATTTCCTTCTATTTCCATTTCAGCGGATGATGTACTAAGAAGTCCTAACTCTTTTCTTCTCTGTTGATTCTTTGTGACCACTTCCTGTGGTCATTTTTAATAAAATCTCATATTCTTATCAAAAAAAAAAAAAAAATTGAACATCCTTTTTTAATTTCTGAATTGTCTACCTACATATGCACAGTATATCTCTCATCAGTCTACCATGGCAAAATATCATGTCAGAAGTTTTTTTTGTTGGAAATTTATTTTTTTCCTTTAGCGTATCGAAAATTATTTTTTAAAAAGAAATTGACTAAAAAAGTTGAATCATTATTATTTACTATAATTAGTATTTGTTGTGATTTTTTTATCCTTTAAATTTAATGTCTATTACTTCTTTTTATATTATTTAAACCTTAAAATTAATTTATATTTTATTAAGTATAATTCCATAGAGTAAAGGGTCAAATTAGTCCAGAACTTATAACGCCAAATTTTAAGCAGAATTAATTATGTTGTATTGAATGGGTGTATGTTAACGTTGAACATGAGAGGTATATAAAGATACAAATGCAGCCTATAAGATAAACATTTACAGCAATATTTGAAAGTTTAAAAACAAGATGAAACTATATCCTAACATTCCCTTTTGGTGGAAGACTGAAGCCGAAGCTTGTCTTTAATTA
>CANYLF012505309.1:0-12595 GCA_948193215.1 Bocquillonia castaneifolia
ATCGAATGGGAAATGTCTCAATTTTACAGCCAAACATTGAGGCACAATGAGCCAATAAGGAATCGCTAACATTCAATCCAATAAGAGAACTCTTAGAGTTGTTAATTTTGAGCCTGGAGATCAACTTAAAACAATGAAAAAACCTAACAAAGATGATTAAAACTCTCTCTTCCACAGGCATAATGCATAGGGTATCATCAGTAAAATGAAGGACTGAAGTAGGGGCACTATCATTGTCAAGCCGAATACCCTCAATGTAGTTATTAGAGACTGCTTTGTTGATAATCTACTTTGAACCTCTAACTGCAATAACAAACAAGAAAGGAGATTTTGGGTCCCCTTATTTCACTCCTTTCCAAATTGGAATCAGTCTTGTAGGTGCACTATAAACAAGAATAGATATTATGGAGCCCTGCCAGCAATTAATCATCCAATTCTGCCATTTTTCTAAAAAAAACTTGTTCTCTCCATGACTTTCAAAAGGTAGCTCCAAGACACACAGTTGAAAGCATTGTGAAAATCAAGCTTTAGAAGAAAGGTTACAGTTTTGCAATAATAAAGGCAATGCATAGCTTCAGAAGTGATAAAAGGAGCAGTCATGAATGCTTCGACCCTTTATGAAAGCAAATTGAAATTTCTGATATGATCTGTGGAAGAATATGCGTCAATCTGAAAGAAAGATGCTTAGCTAAGATTTTATAAACCCCATGAATTAAGCAAATAGGGCGGTAATCATTCAAAAAAGATGATCCTGCCACTTTTGGAATAAGAACAGTGAAGGAAGATTTAATATCTGAAGGCAAAATACCACTATTAGCAAAATGAGAAATCATGCTAATAATGTCCTGCTTCATGAAGTGCCAGGCATTTCTGTAGAAATGAAAGTTGAAAACATCTAGTTTTGGTGCTTTATTAGCACCACTTGATTTAACTGCATACCAAATATCCTCCTATGTAAAATCAATAATCAAGAAAGCATTATCAGCTGCACTCAAAGAAGAGAAATCAAAAGCATCCAAATTAAAGGGGACGTCTGGCTTAGCCTCAAATAAATTACAGTAAAAATTATGGACTGCCTCTTTAATGTGAATTGGATCTACATGAACCCAGTTAGCATCCTCTATAACTGAGATTTTGTTTTTTCAAAAATGAAGTGAAGTCGTCCTATGGAAAAAAAAGTATTATTGTCCCCTAGGAGGGTCCATTTAATTCATGATTTATGATTCCATAAGGATTCACAATGTTTTTTCTTAACTTGTAGCTCGGCTTTGAGACCTGCAATTTCTGAACATAAATCTAGAGGCAAAGGCCTCAAGGAAGAGGAAGTCAATTTTGAGAGAATTAACTCCTCCAGGCATCTAATATCCTCATCGATATCTCCAAACAATTCTTTATTCCAATTCTATATATCCATGCCTAAAGATCTTAATTTACAATGCAAAGAATAAGAGGGGTTAGAGCTACAAATATTACTCCATGTTTGGTTCACAAAAGGTTCAAAGCGGGCATCCTCCCACCAAGAATTAATAGAATGGAAAGGTCTCTCACTCTGACTGCAATTTAAGTTAGATTTTTATACCAATGAGAAGTGGTCTGATAGCAAAGAATCCACTGTAGATAGTGATTGATACGGCCACAAAGTAGATAAATCCTTTGAAATGAGAGCACGGTCTACTCTAGAGAAAAAGTGCAAGTTATGCTAAGTGAAAGGCTTACCATACAAGGGAAGATCCATGAGTTCTGAAGTGTTAATGAAGTTTTGAAAATCCAAAATGGATTGGGATAGAACACCATTAGATCTTTCTGGGGGCCTCAAAACTTCATTAAAATCCCCAATTATAAGTAGGTTATTATAAGAAGTGACAAAAGCCGAAAGATCATCCCAAAGTTTTAATATGATAACAGGATCATTAGGTGCATAAATAGTTAAAACAAAAATGTCCAATTCAGCATTGACCGCATGAACCAAAATCCATCTAATGGAAGAAGAGACTAAAGTGCATCACAGCAGAGAAGTATTCCATGATAAATAATGCCACCTAAGGAACCCAAGGATGGAATAAAAAGGAAATCAAAATCTAGATGATTCCAAAATCGGTGAATGAGAAAATGATCCATCAATTCATGTTTGGATTCCACAAGAGCAAAAAAGGAGACTCCATGATTTATAATAAGAGAACAAATAAGAGATTGCTTAAAGGAATTAAGCAACCCACTATGACAACTCCAACAAATTAAATTAAAAGACATAAATAGAATGACAAAACCTTGAGTAAAAGAGGATCTAGGAGGCTTGAAGGATCTCCTCTAAATGATTACAAACCGTAGCTTTATTGTTATATGAGAAACGGTCAGTGCTAGTGCCAATCTTCCAAGTCTCTGTAATTTTACAAGGACAAATATGCTACTTAGCTTCCTTTAAAATAGACTTATTCCTATTGGCAAAATTGATCTTTGAGTCAGAGTGATAGCTGCCTACTTTAACAGGTGTTGTGAAGTTTTTTTTGGTCCGAGAACCCTTCCTTTTATAGCTCATAAAAGGGACAGGTATTAGACGTTGCAGGGATAGAAGTAGGATCTTGCAAGGGTATAATTGGCTGTCTTTTCAGGTGGGGCTTGAGTGTCGGGAATAATTACATTTCTGTGATTACCATTCTCAATTGCCAGCACAGGCTGGCTAGTCACTGTCAGTTCATGGCCGGAGTCAGAATTAGAGTCTAATGTATTGCCAAGCAAAGAGGAGAAATCAAACCTAAAGGGAGCTTTGGATTCTAAAGCTGTTATGGTGAATTCAGCTTCTCCTACAAAGAAGCAAAACTGATCTGAAATAGACAGTGAAAAGGTTGAAATTAAGTAGGAAATAACATCCAAATGCTTTAAAAGGTTAAAATCTTTGTGAAATCTAATGAACAAGCCAAAATTTGATGCTAAGAACTCAATTATTGCATGGGATAGTAGTTTTGGAGGAAGACCAAAGAACTCTACCCACACAAGGCGTTCAGTAGGAATAGGGCAGGAAGAAATAGGTAGCACCTCACTAATGGTATGATTAAGATAGCACCAATCTTTCATCATAAATACCTCAAGGTCTTTAGTATTAGGGAAAGTAATCAATAATCTCTGGCCACCTAGGGTAGCAAGATGAGAGATTTTAAAGCCTTGTTCAGAAAAGATAGAGTGCAGGGTAATCAGTTTCCTGACATCTCTTAAAACAACATCATAAGACTGGTTCGCAGAAGTAGGAGGAGAAGGAACCCTGGGAAAATAGTCTTAACCGGAATTAAGGCTTCAGATTTCTAATTGAGTAAATTCACCACAGAGTTTACAACATTGACGTAAGACCTATTATCCCTAAAAGCATGCCAGAATGACTATGTAGGAGGAGAAGGGAGAGCCTTTCTTGTTGTTGAAAACCCTTGCAGCATTGATAGGGTATGGTTTAGATAGGAAACGAGCAGTGTATGCCTTTAATCTAAACGCACCAATGGTAATACACTTGATTATACTAATCATAGATCCCATGCTCAAATCTTGGTGAAATCGGAAGTGGAGATGTTCCTATCATGCTTCCTTGCTAGTTTGATAATGCCATGCACGTCATAGGTGATAAAGATCTTCTGAATGTCATGGACTCACCATCCTTCGGGATAGCCCTCAAAGTAGACAACAGAGAGTTTTGGTGGTTGAGTGTTTATGGGGGGTTGGCAAGAGGGAAGGCTAATGGCTTGAATGAGGGTTGTGGTGGTGGCTGTGGTCGGATTAGAGATACGACTGGTGTTTGGGTGGGCATGGAGGCTAGGATTTTTTGGGAGCGACATGGAGGGTTTTTTTTTTTTCAAATTGCCTTACCAAATATTTAACAATTTTTGATATTCATAATCTCTAATTAATTTAAATGTCTATTAACTTTTATTTTCTTTATTATTTTTTACTCTTCAATTGTCAAGTTTTCTTGAGGGAGAAGAAAAAAGCATATATATGGAGAAGAAGATCTCTCACTCAGTCTCAATCTGTCTCTATGACTTGAATATAAAGATGTTTAATTTTATTTTTTTAATTAATTATATTATGACACAATTTTATAGTATATTACTATAAAAATATTAAACCAAGAACAATACTCTTATAAATATAACATATTATAAATTTTATTGATTTCATATGTACATATGCTTTACTAATAAGTTCTCTTATAAAAAAAAACATCTATAATGATATCAAAAGTAACAAATTGATTAAAAACAATTTAAGATGTTGTGCATCACGCTAACATAACACTAGTTAAACATATACTCTAATCAAATAAGCTCACTTAAACGTATCATAAAAGTTTTAATTTTTATTAAGTTAGAAGTTTTAGAATGATAATAAAAGAAATGATGTTAATTAATCCTGAGGAAAAGAAAGAAAATGAGATGAAAGACTAAATGATATCTCATGTTTGGAAGTTTTGAAGGAAAGGAAAAGATAATGATAAATAATGGTAAAATAATAATATTTAATAAATCTTTTTAGTTTAAACGGATGGATAACTCTTATTCCCTTAATTTGAGGAAATAAGAAAATGGGTGTAGAAGGAATAAGCTATCCCTTCTTATCCTTTATATTTTAAACGAAAAAAGCTTTTAAACAAGATATATATTAATATCCCTCTCAGTTATCCTTTCATATCCCTTGTTATCCCTCAAATCAAACAAAGCTAAATGAGAACGGATCCACCAATCAACTGCTTCAATAAACAATAAACTGACTCGAGTGGTTTGATAAGAAACAAAATTTGACCGATTTTCATAGATAATGGCAGAGTAGACAATTAAGAAGAGCTGGCTTAACTAATATACTGTAGAATGTCAATTTTTTTTTAAAAAAAAAATGAAAAATTAAAAAAACCAGCACCATTCATTAAACTAAACTTCAGTCCTCAAAAGATAGTCCAACATCCTTTAATACAATTCCTTTTCTAAGTTTCCAATGGATGGATGGATGGGCCATAGCTTACTTATATTCATTTGACACCGGAGGAGCAATAACGCCAATTTAACACATACTGAAAGCTACGTAATGATGTGATAAAATCTTGATAAAATCTTTAATTATTTAGTAACTATGCCTCTTTTTCCTTCTCTTTTAAACAAATACCCATCTTTGATCTTTAAGTGGGGATAATGTTTTTTTGATAAATAAATGGGCATAATTTATGGTCCTATGCTTTTTATATCCAATATATTTTTAGAGATTTTTATTTTAATTTGACAATCCATCTTCTTATAAGAATATAGTTAACTCAATCAAGGTTTTGTTAGAAAATCATTGGAATACTATATACTTTTTTTTTGTCCAATACTGCAAATAAGGAAATATGTGACATTTAAACCCTTTAAATAATAAATCATTATCTTTTTTTTGAAACAATTACCTTAATTTAGTGCAAACAAAACAAAAAAAATACACATTAATTTGGAGTATATACTATAGACTTAAATTGTCAAAGTGAAGAAATTAATCGATGTTTTTTTTAACTTAAGTATGTTTAGATTGTTTATGAGTCTCACAAACAACATGTTAATTATTTATTTTTCTTTTAGTTCTGTTTAAAATAAAGAAACACGGTTATTTTCAATAAGTTTAAAGATTATATTATTGGGTATGAATAAATGCTATAATGACAGGGAGGAAAATTTAATATTTACTTGCTTTTAATTCGCTTGACATGCTGGTATGAAAATTTATTTTTTTTAAAAAAGAATTCTAAAAACTATGGTTAAAATTACAATAATGAATAAAACATCAATGAATATAAAAATTAGAAATAAAACCTTAAATTATAGTGTAAAACTCATTTAAATCATAAAGATTAAAGTGTTTCACTTCGATCTTAAATAGAAATAATTAACAAGAGACTGATATTCCTATAAAATGAAACATATTGGTATATTAGCAACTCCAATCCTGATCTCTATTTTATAGAGAATATTTTTGTGTTTATAGAGTATCTTTTAGTTTTTTAAAAATTAAAGAATGGGAGGTATTAATTATGTCCAATGATAATTTTCAAATTATCTATTGATTTAAAGTAGGTATGTAAAAAAGTATTAATTACTTTTACCATCAATTATTTAAAAGATAAAATTTTATTAATTACTTAAACCATTAGTTAGTTAAAAGATAAATATCTATCTATTATAATGTTGGCTAGCCTTTTCCCTGGTCCTAGTCCTGTGGACAATATGCTCCTCTTTTGCGCTTTGTTTTATGCGTGATAGAGAGTGTAAGTCTCTCAACCAATATAGCTAACTTTATCAAATGATATGTGAGTGTGGATCCGCTCCAAAAGTATTCCACAATGCGTATTGTAGAACTGGTGATTTGGACAAATGAATTCTGTGTGTAGAACTAGTGGTTGTAATAGTGAACTTGCGTATTGAAAAGTAATCGAATAAGCAATTGGAAGTTAAATTAGGAACTAAAAGTAGATAATACTTAGATTAAAAGTAAATAGGGAAATTAAATATGCTAGACTTTTTTATGAGATTGAAAATAAACTGGATACAGGAAAACAATAATGATAAAAGCGATGAACTAGATAAGTGAAGTCTAAAGATTAAGCTAGAGTTTGCTAAAGATTGCTAAGGATTGCTAGGTAATTGACTAAGTAAGATTTGCATTTTGGGCGATTTGTTGTGTTGAATGTTCGGTCCCTTCTTCTTCTTTCTTTCTGCTATTTATAGTATTCTTGTTGCTTCATCATTTACAGGGCAGTTTTCTTAGTGGGAATGGCTAGAAACTTAGCCGCTATGACTCCCATTCTATCCTATTTCTTCGGGATATATCTTAGTTGCTTAATCTCACTATCAGAGTAGCAGTTATGCCTGTTATTCCCATTAAACCTTCATACATATTACTCCTTGTTTCTTGATTTCTCAGTTGTGGCTCGTAACTGGCAGTTTGCACTTAATCCTATTAGAACTCACTTAACGGATCATGCTTAATGTTCTCCTTATTTCTAGCTTTTTCGTTAAATGTAAAACTCCTCTAGAATATTCTCCACTCAGTCAAGACTTTAAGCCACTTCACCATTACTGAATTTACCAAGGCTGGCTATAATCTTCATGCCAAAGATAATGTCGAAATCCCAAGACACTAGAAGTGCCATTACTCACCACTTCCATAGTAGTTCCTTGTACTATTCTCTTGTTTCTTAATCTTAGACTGTCTCCTAAAATACTTGAGGTCTTTACAAAGTATTTTCCATGTCTCAAATTTTTTCATTACACTAGATCCCTTCTTTACACAGTACCGAGAAATCCGGATCACCAGACCTATTTTCAAATTAAGAACTTGCTCCAGGTCTAGCTTTCCTTTGTTAACATTTCATCTTAGAGAACCTTTCTTACTCCTTAATGGGCTTATTCCACACTATTCCTTGTATTCTAATAGAAATTTACCAGAATCATATGCCTAACAACCACCAAAGGCCTACTAACTTTTAACATATAGGTCTAGTCCAATATTTTAGGTACAAACAATTGCCCCCCCTGCATATATACTTTGTTTCCTAGAGCGAAAGATGTATGCATGTGATGGCCCCTAAAAAGAAAGCTCCTTCTAAAACCCCCAAATTCAAAAGGAAAGTTCTCATTTTCAACCACGATGACCAGTTTTGGCTTGAACAAGTAGTTCTAGATCAGCAAGCCAATGAGGCCTGGTCCAATATTTAAAAAGATTTGAGGTATCATCTCTCTGCTAAAGATTCCCAAATTGTGAGAGAACACTTTGCAAAGAAATTCTACACGAATGCCAATACCGTAACGGTAATATTGGCAATTAATGGTAATCCACCTTTAAACACTCTATTAGCTAAAACTGACTAAGATAGGTTAATCAATGCCTTAACTGTCAGAACCCTATTGCTAATATCCTATTAGCTCAAGAATCCTTTCCTCCTTCGACTTCCCAAATAATTAACAGTACAATCTCACCAATTAGCCCTTCTATCCTTTGGGAATTCTTTTTGCCTACAGTAAATACTTATTTCACCCACAACAGTACTTATTCCCCTCAAATTCTCTCTTTGTGTCCTACTACTTCTTCAATTCCTCTCTCTATCTCCCATACTCTTCCCACTACCACTGTGTTCACCACCAATTCCCAGCTACTACATTCCCCAAGCTTCTTTAGGGCTCCTTCAATATCGCTTCTTCCTCTACCTACTTGCAGATCCTCTCCAACTCTTCCTTTGCTGTTATCGTCACTAGCAAGTAAGTCCGGTCAATTTTTTTTATCAAGTTTTCCAAATTAGTGGGACTTGTCAGTGTTCTAACGGCTTATAATTTCACTCGTTGCCTAAATTTATTTGGGTATTTGACTATTATTAAACTTTGTAAACCTTGTACTAATTCGACTTTTTCTCCCTTAGGAATGACTGCTCCCTCTAGTTCTTGTACTTCCAATCCTCCTGAAGGGTCTTCTTTTTAGACCCCTAATGATCAACTCGAGGTATCTGTTGATTTCTCTTTATATTCCAAAATTTCTTTCCTTAATCTTGTTTTGTTAATGTAGGAGATGCAGCTGACCATAGTTCCAAGCCTTACAACTGCTGAACTGCCTCCATTCTTCTCTTACAAGTAAATAACTTTTTATTACCACCTTTTCCCAAGAGCCATAGCCCAAACTAATTGACATTTGCATTCTCAGGGTGGAGAACAATAACTTCGTTTATGCCAACTCCAACCAAGGAGAATTCGTGGCTTTAACTGCAGGTTTCAATATAGAGACCCTTCTTATTTTGCCTCGTTATAGAGCTACCAGCCATTGCAATTTCCTACTAGAGACTTTAATTGTCTCTGCCAGGCCTAGCATCAAGTCTTGGCCTAGGATCAACTCTCCTTGGATTACTTAGGCAAAGAGCATGACTGAGGTATATCATAACGACTAGGTTAGAATGGGCATAGTAGACCAGTGCATATCACTTACAATGCAATACCTTATCAACCAGCCTTGATCACAGCTGCTTTAAAGTTCTGGTGCACCTCCAGCAACTCTTTTCTCTTCCCCTTTTGTCATCTTTCTTTTACCCTCAAAGGTGTCTTCTGCCTTACTAGTCTGCCTGTTCTGGGTAAGGATTGCATGTGCTTGATCCCTGAAGAGACTTATGGCAAGATCTCGATCAACATCACTAATTCCTAGTATTCCTTCTATGCTGCTATAATTGAGGAGGCTCTCAAGCTCAAAACCCCTCTAACTGATGAAGAACACGTGAGATTTCTGTGGGTCTTGCTCTATAGATACATCTTTTGTTCTACTACCAAGCACCTTTAATGGAGTTTTTACCTTTATGTGAATACCTATCTGCTGGCAATGGTAACTTCCAACCCGTGGGCAAAATTTTCCTAAGGAGTGTTTTTCCTAATATTTGCAAAATGCTAGCCAATGGGCCTATTTACAATGCCACTGTTATATGCTGGTTCATTTAGGCCTAGCTCCTTAGTTACTTTATAGAACTCAAGACTAATGAAGAGGCTGATTCTCCTTACTTGGGAGAAAGGAAAGCCACTCTACAATGTAACTGGGATGCCACCAAGATCTACTTTTTCTTTCTTCATTACTAGAACCACACCCCAGCTCAGGTAACACCTTTTGATTCTCTGAATCATTTTCCTCTTTGGATGGGTAAGTTTCCAGCTTATCTCTTGCATGTTGTACACCACCTTCTCCTGTTAGCTTATACCAGCCCTCGTGTTTTTAATATTGGAGGTGATAAGACCTTCAAAATTGGTTCCTCTAGTTTCTCTCTCAACTTTGAACCATAAATGCCCTACCTTTTTGCTTGATAATTTGAGTTTGTTTGTGTTGTGCCCCAAAACATCTATACCGTTAACTTTCCTGAGGGTGCTTCTCTAGACCCCACCAGACAAAACACTGCTTCCATTAGGGCTGTCTAGAATCACTATAAGTCCCTTCGTTGCTACATCCATTCAGTTCTTAAGCCTCATGTGGATGCTTATGAGTCCTGGTTCTAAATGGCTTATTCCAGGCTGGTCTACAATCGATTGAATGACCTGGTCGAAAGTAAGGTTTTATTTTCTTTTAACTGCATGATTTTAATCTTCTAGCCTTCACTATGTCTTCATATTAGATTTATAATGTAGCATGTTAATCCCAAATGGCGGTGATTCTTGTGGCTCAAAAGTAAAATGATTCTTCCTTATCCACTCATGCTACCAAGAAATGTGTTCTAGCTTTAGCCACCAAAAGTTGTAAAGGCAAGGGCCCTGCTCTAAGTGTCTCCCCTGCCAGGAAATCCACCAGGCTTTCTAACCATCCAAAAGCTCCTCCAGTCCCCCTTATTATAGAGGTTGTTGACATGACTGAGGAGCATATGGATGAACTAGAGGTTGAGGACAGTGATGACATCGAAGATGAAGAAGTGACCACCACCAACCTCCCTCAATAGTCTTAAGAGAGTAGTCATAGTAAATCTCTTTTACTACTTCTTTTCATTTCTTTTTAAGTCTTGTTTATTCACCTCCCATCATATATGCAGGTTGATTTTAAGGGGACTCAAATATTGTTGATCTGAACCTGTCTCGGTTAGTTTCCAACATTACTGGTTCCTCTCACTAACATGCTATCAATCCAGCCACAATAGTGGACCCAGTGGTTACCACTTCAATTCAACCCACACGCACTGATCCTGGGGTAACCTTTCTTGCACTACACAGTTTTCTTTTACCGACCTTCATCTAACACTTCTTTAGTCTTTCTAAATTTGTGATTGGGGTTCCATCCCCTCTAAGGTCACCTTGAAGCATGACCTGGGTTTTATGGAGACTTCTCCTGAAACTACCGAGGCTATTCCCCCTACTGTAGATCCTAAGGAGTTAAAAGGAGTGGTAGTTTCACTAAAGCTGACCTTGTCTCAAGAACTCCTCTCTATGTCTGATTTATAGAAGAACGCCTTTCTCACTTCTTTGGGCTACTTAAGCATTGTTTTTCCCAATTCCCTAATTCCAACCTTGTTTGCACAAGTGGATAAGCTCTTTACTACTTTGGGTCATTACAATGCGACACAGACTAGATCTGCTGTTAAGCTTTCATCTTCTCAACAACAAAGGGGAGAATATGAAGCTAAGAAACTAGAACTCGAGACAATTAGAAACACAATGTTTGAATTGAAATCAAAATTTGAGGAGAAACAAACTGCCATCTAAGACTTGTAGGCACAAATCACCCAACTGTAAGGAGAGTAAAAAATCCTGAGCCAAGAAGTTTGTTAGTTGGCCACTAAATACAAGACCTTGGAGGCAGAGATAGATGCTATAGGGGAAAAGCTCGTTTCATAGTGCAATGACATCTCTCAACAGAAGCAAGAGGGAAAGCAAGTTAAAGAACAATAAAGTGGCTTGCATGACTCAATGGGTAGTCGTGCCTTCAATTTCAACCAACTCTTTTCTTGATTTTCTTTCTGGGGATTTGCTTTGAAAATTTTCGGCCAGTATGCAGGTCTAGGATTTGTTGAATCTTTATTTTTTTAGGACATGCCTTATTTTTGGCCTGTTTTTTGTTTTGAATTATAACTCCATGTGAACTAGTTCTCTGCATCCTTTTCTTTGTCTGCATGTGTTTTGAATATTCTATGGCTTGAGTTACCCTTTTACTAGAGTTCACCATTGAATAGTGCTTTGGCAGGGTCAGAACTTACTTAACCAACTAGATAAACATCAATACACTAAAGGCATGAAGATTGGATCAGGACCTTATACACCCATAGAAATGGCCTGGTCCCAATCTATCAAAGGACCAACCTAGCCAAATAAATAGAAATTCCAACAGCAAAAGACCTAAAGACAGGATCAGGACCTTTAACACCAGTAGAAATGGCCTGGTCCTATCATATCCTTGTCCTCATTCTTGTTGGTCTTTACTAATCAAGTTGTCTATAGGGCTTAGCCATTTCTCCCAGTTTTTACTGGTCAACTTGTTCACAAGATCTACCCTATACAACTTTTTAGTAACCGGGTCTTTGGCTTTGATTCCTTGGCCTATTGCTGGAATCCATTTTTATTTTATTATAATTATAATTAATATTTAGCTTGTTCCCTAGCCTATATTTAGTCATAATGCAGATGGTATTATTCATGAATGGCCACCAGGCCTATCCTTTTATTAACGTGGTCTTTTTGGCCCATAAGATTACAATTCTAGAAAAGATAAGTATGTTACAATTATTAGCTAGAACAAGGGGTGCTCACGGGTTGGTTAACCAACCCGTTGAACAATTTTAGTACCTGAACAGTTTATAACGGTTAACCAGTCAACGGTTAACCATTTGATCAGTTTTTTTATCGGTTTGTTCAGTTTTAACCACGGTTTTTTGTCACATTTTTCCAACATTATCACACATATAAACCTATTTATATAATCATTATTATATATTATTATTATATTATATGTTAATAATATAGTATATTAAATATTTTAAACATAAAATTATAGTAATTAAAGATTAAAATATAAATAGTTATATAAAAATAATAGCTAATTCATAATATTTTCATGTGTAATATATATATATATATATATATATATATATATA
>CANYLF012505928.1:0-12289 GCA_948193215.1 Bocquillonia castaneifolia
TTTTAATAGACATGTTTATTGAGTGGGTTTGGATAGACTCTAATAGGACCTAATGGGGTTTGAATAATTTTTTAAGTTGGCCTAAGTCCGACCCAGGCCCAAATAGGGTCTATATTTCCTTACCCAAGTCTATCCAAAAAATAAGATATTTTAAGCTTGTGTCAGACTTCTACAGGTCTATGTGTATTGTTTTTTCAAAATTTCAAAACTCAAGCTCGGTCATAAAATTTTCGGACTTAACTGGGCCTAAGCCTATTCGAGTTTGGATTCAAAAATTCTTTCTCAAATCCAGCACAAGGCGGGGGACGGGCAAGCCTAAACGAGTATCTGGTATTGAACATATTTAATTTTTAATGAAATAAGACAATAAAATAAACGTTTAAAGCTTACAAAATAATAATTATTTAAAATTTTATACTATTTAATTAATTAATTTTTTAATATAAATATAGAGGTAAAAAAAATCTGAAAAAACAAAGACTTATGTAACTAAAATGATAAATAAAAAAAAACCCATAAGAAGATATACAAGTTGTAGTATTAAGAAACAAAAAGAATATTGTACAATATCATCAGTAGAAAAGAAAGAAAGTTGTACCTTGTCATGCGGGTTGTTGGAGCTGTCAAATCAAACAAAACCAAAGAAACTTTCTACCTCCATATGTCAGTCAAAACACCTAAAATTTACCCAGAGTATTGATAGTTTGGAGTATGGTAGAAAGGCCCATAGAATGTTTGTGTATTTGAGGTTGTAATATCAGAGTAGTACAGTTGTAGCGTGATGGTTTCTGCCACTATAGTTAAATTTATTTTGTTTTTAAATTTAGAGGACAAAATTTTTATAAAGGGGGAATATATAATCAAATTTGATTAAAGTAATTTTTAAAGTTTTAGATTTAAAAGAGAATTTTGAAAATACATTTATGTATTAAGTAAAAATAATATTTTTATATATACCACTAGTAAGAAATTAAAATTATTTAATTTATTTTATATTATATTTATTGAAAATATAGTAATATTAGAAATATTAATTCTTGATGTATTTTTATTATAATTGATGATTTGGACAAAAAAGTAAATTTTATAAATGTTTTGGGTTTAATATAATTTAATAATTTAATTAAAGTAATTTTTAAAGTTTTAGATTTAAAAGAGTTTATTTTTAAAAGCAAGGACTAAACTTATAATTTTCAAAGAAAAAGGAAACGTGACCTATTAAGAACCACTTGTTTTCCTTGGTTGTGGCTTGTGTAGAGTAGGAAAGGGAAAAAGAAAACAAAAGAAAAGAAGTAGAAGGAGATGGGAAAGAAAGAAAAAGGAACGGTTGGGAAAGAAAAAAAAAACAAAGAAAGAAATGGCGAGATAGATGGGCGTGGATTTATAGTAGAAATAAAAAACTTGTTCTCATCCTTTTCTCAAGCTGTGTGTCGATTTTTATTGTGTTGAGGTAATTCTTTAAACTTAATTTTAATTATATGTATTTCCTATTAATTTTAGACTTATTAAATAATTTCTATCTTAGCAATTTGAATCTAATTTATGAATTCTTTTAGAAAAAAAAAGAGAATAAATATTTTTAAATTTTTATGGTTTGTAGATGATGGGTCTGTAGTCACCATGGTCCCGGATCTGCTCTCTACGGGTCTTCTGAATGTGTGGGTCTCTGCAAACGAACAACAGGTTAGAGCACAACGGGACGGTGGTGTCCCGGTGGCGCTCTGATGCTAAAGTCAGAGAGAGATATATACACAAGACAAAATAGAAAGGTTTTTCTAGGGTTTTGAAGAATAGAATTACCTCTGCTGACCTTGTACTGTTCCTTTTATAGCATAACAAGAATTTAGGGTTTCTAGGGGTGCCACCCTGTATATGCGGCACGTGTCCCCTGGTCCCTTAGGTAGGAAATATCCAGATATAGTAGTAGTTTGCTAATGGACCTAGCCCAAATGGGTAATAAGCGGGCCCATCAATATTCCTCCCACGAGTATGGAAGTTATTTATGACTTCTATAGATAAGAGAAAAGACCCGGTCTTTCTCTACTAAATGGCTTTTAATTGGATACTGAAAGATCCGCAACGAGATATTTTGGTTTTCATTTTCCCGCCTTTCAATTTTTGAATTTACCGCTTCTCTCTCCTCCTTAAAAGTTGCGTCTTTTTAATTGTCAGACGTTACGTCTATTGGATTGACAGCTGTCCTATACGCGTCTTATCATTAATGACGCGACGCTTCGTATTCTACCCATAGGAAAATGGCATTTGGAAATGACCACAATACCCTTCGGCTTTAATGATCAGACGGTCTATTGTTTTTCACCTTGAGGCATGATCGTCCTAATGATAAGAAATCTTTGCATATAAAGGCTCCTCCTTCTTTCACTTTCACACTTTTTAGCTTTGTTGCCTTCCAACTCTCTCTCTTTCAAGTTTTCTGTTATTTTCCAAGTGGTGTCTTCGTGCCTGGTGCGAGCGGCTTCATCTATTTTTGCCTGCGGATCTCTTCTTCCTCGCCTTTCACTGCTGTAACATCTCTATACCAGGTTTTTCCCTATTTTCTGTATGGCTCAGAATCTTTCTTTAGACAATCCTACTTCTGATGTAGATGAATTTAAGGAAAAAATGAAATCAGTAAAAAGAATAAAATCCATTTATGCTGACGATTATAGTTATCTGCAAGCTTTTGCTGACCTCTACCCACTACCCAAGGGTTATTCATATTGTTAACCATTAAAGAGTCATTGGGCTAATGACTTCTTAGGTCGTACCGAAATAATCATATATGTAAAACAGATAGAGGTTTGGCTTCGATTTCCCCTTGAACCTGTACTTGAAGAACTTTTAATATTACAAAAAATTCCCTTAACGCAGTTTCATCCCAATGCCCTTCGGAGCTTTCTGGCCTTCTTCTATATTCATAAGCAAGTGGGTCTGAAACCTAGCGCTGAGAGGTATATGCAATTTTTTAGCTTAACTAGAAGAAAAAATGAGTTTTACTTTTCTACGGGAGCTCGGTCTCCCACATTCAGGCTATGGGCTGGATCTCCAAACAAAGCCCATGATATCCGTAAACGATTTTTTATAATCCAACATAAGGAAGATTTCTCCAAACTTCCCCGAAGATGGGTTGCCTCGAAAAGTGTAAATAGGTGGGACTTAACCCCCAAATTTATCAGTTTGCTAAAGGAGTTTGCCATTGCTAAGTTCAGTAAGGACAACTCATTGGATTATTATGTAAATAATTACCTTCTTAAGAGAAGCATTGCTGAAGAGAAAGCCGCCATAGCTACAAAAGAAGCAAAATCTAAGAAGAAAAAATCTGGCAAGTCAACTGCCATTCAAGTAAATGAACCAATAGAAGGCCAGGTCCGTCCTGGCTCTTCCAGTGAGGATACAAAGTTAAACCGGCTATTGGCTGAAATTGATGAGGCCGGCACTGTGGATTGCCCTGAAGCCGGTCTATCAAATATACCTGGTATAATGATTTTTCTTTGTGTTCCAAAGTTTTTTATTATAGTTTATTTTTCTTTGCTAATGTAGATGGACTTCTCTCAAATGAAATTCATAGATCCAAAGAAAAAGAAAGCTGAAAAAAGAACTGTTGCCACTTCTGCCATACTAGAGACTCAATTATGCGATTTGACCGCTGCAGAGAGGGCGGATGATCCTGCCATTGACCAAGGTCCGGCCAAGAGGAACTGAATAGAAAACAGAACTCGACAACCTCCCCTCCTCGAAGTTGGCAGAACTAGCCTAGCATTGCAGCCTACTGCTGAACTACCTGAGAATGAAGAGGGCCTGCCCTTCATAACAAAGAAGGTGTTCATTACAAAGCATGGGGAGCCCATGAATATTTATGACTGGCTTGATAAACATCGGCAAGATAAAATAATGGAGAGTCATCTGACCAGCAGAAGACTTGCTGAAGCCATATGCCTGCCTAAGGACATGGCCGACAGGAAGAATATTCCAATGGCAGAGCTCATAAACTATTTCTGGATGTATCAAATGGTTGTATGTTTGACTATCAACGCCGTCTTGTATATATTAATTTGTTGTTTTTTGTTGTTTAACTTTCGTGACATTGTAGGCCTTACAAGTCGCGGAGTTGTTTGAGAAGAACCGGCTCAAGGCATCCAATGAAGCCACTACTCAAATGAATGCTAAGGATGGTCTGGAGTTGGAACTCAACTCCCACACAGCTAAGGTCCAGGCCAAGGAAGAGGTGAATAAGAAGCTTCTGACAGAGATCTCAAAGATCCGTCAGAGATGCGGGAGACTGGAGGAAGAAAATAAAAATGTTGTGCTCGAAATGTACTCTCTAAAAGACACTCTATGGGACATCACTGCTTCCAGAGATGAGCTTCAAAATACTTTGAATAAGGAACAGACGGCTACAGTGGCTTTTACCGGTCGGGTGCTATCATCCTTTGCAAAGGAATGTGCCAAAGCTCTCCAACAAAGGCTCTAAAATCCTACTCTCAAGCTTGAAGATGTAAAAGATTCAGACTTTACTGAGGACTGCACCGATGGGATTGATATTATTGCTTTAGCCAACAAAGTTTGGAAAACTGTGAGGAGGGTTTGGATGAGGAATTTGATGTCCCAGCCGAACAGACTAGTGATAATGAAATTCCACCACCCTGTGATAAGCAAGGCAACCATTCAATAGCATAGATAGACCCAACTCCCGTTAGCCAATCCCCTTTAGCCATTGGAGCACATGCCGCCGCAAGAGTTGGACCACCTAGAGATCAAGAATGTGAAAAGCCACCAAACAGTTGTGGTGGATTAGCCTATATATGTAATTGTATTCTCTGATCATGTCTTTTTTTATCTGCTTTTTTTTTCGCGGCTTTCTAGCATTATGTACATTTTAATAATCCTCTACAGTTTTCGTGATATTTTATTATGCATCTTATTTGTGCTTTACCGTTGCCTCTTATGCTTGTGTGGCACTTATTGCCTTTTATGCTTGTTTGATTAAGCTTATGAATCTTTTGGCAATGCGGCACTTGCTGCCTTATGTATGCCTTTCGTCTAATAAGACTTTTGGCTATGCGGCATTTGCTGCCTTTTGTACCTTTGTCTTAAGAGACTTGTGGCTATGCGGAATTTGCTACCTTTTGTGCCTTTGTCTTAAGAGACTTGTGGCTATGCGGCATTTGCTCCCTTTTATTCCTTTGTCTCCTTTGTCTTAAGAGACTTAGGCTGCTATAATGAAAACAAAACATATTTGGGGGCCAATCTCTTCATTCATAAAGATTTCAAAAGAGGGTTTACATTAAAGGTAATATTTTCTTAATAGCTCAGCATTCCATGTTCTTGGAAGCATTGTTCCATCCGGACTTGCCAGTTTGTACGTAGCCTTCCCTATAACTGCTTTGACTTCATAAGGACCTTCACAGGTGGCTCCTAACTTTCCTACACCTATTGCACCTTTCCCAACATCAGCTCTTCTTAGAACAAGGTCCTCTTCTTTAAAAGACTTGATCCTAACTCTCTTGTTATTGTATTTTACCGCTTGTTGCTTGTACTGGTCAGCCTTGATTGCAGCCTGCTCTCTTCTCTCTTGCAGTAAATCATTATTTATAGAAGTGGCTTCTTCATTTGCCTCTGGGTCGAAGTTCAAGACCCGCCATGAAGGAGTTGTTACCTCGATTGGGATCATGGAATCCATTCCATATGCCAACCTGAATGGGGATTCCCTAGTGGCTTTCCTTGGGGTTGTTCTGTAGGCCCAAAACACACTATACAGTTCTTCAATCCATGCTCCCTTTAGATCATCCAACCTTTTCTTCAAACCATCCAACAGAGTCCTGCTTGCGTTCTCTGTTTGCCCGTTTGTCTGAGGATGAGCAACTGAGGTGAAATTGAGCTGTATGTTCAGATTTTCGCATAAGTTTTTGAACTTTTCTGAGTCAAACTACTTGCCATTATTTGTGATGAGTGAATGGGGTATGCAGAACCTGCAGATTATTTCGTTTCGAAAGAACTTCTCTATCCTTTCCTCTGAAATCATTGGTACTGCCATGGCTTCAACTCATTTTGTGAAGTGGTCTACAGCGACAATCAAGAATTTCCTCTGCCCAGAGGCTAGTGGGAAAGGCCCAAGTATGTCCATACCTCATACAGCAAAAGGTCAAGGACTGCATATAGGTGGCTGATAACTGGCGGGTAAATGGCTGATCCTAGCATATTTTTGGCATTTATCACACTTTTCTACCAACTCTGAGGCATCCTTGTACATTGTTGGCCAATAATACCCTTGTAGTAGGGCTTTTCTGATCAATGTTGTCGCTGATTCATGGGATCCGTAGATTCCCTCATGAATCTCTCTTAGTAGATGTAGACCATCTACCGGTGATACACACCGGCACCATGGGTGCGATCTGGCCTTTAAAAATAGGAGTCCATCTTGGTAATAATAGAGGGAAGCCATTGCTTGCAAACGTTGTGCCGTTTTTCTATCATCTGGTAATTCCCCAGTTGTCTTGTAAGCAATTATAGGCTTCAACCAATTGGCTATTTCCGCCACCTCCATTACCTTTTCTTTCTCAACACTAGGTGCTGCTAACTCTTCCCGTAAAGGGACTTTATAAAAAGCTTCTTTTTCCTTCTGCGGCTGCTTTTGCTAGTAAGTCTGCTTCGGTATTCTCAGTTCTTAGAATCTGACGGATCTCATATTGTCCTCCTTTCTCCTTGATCGCAGCTAACTTCTTTTGTACCTTCTCCAAGTACTTGATCATCATCTGTTCTTTAGCCATAAAATTTTCAGAAACCTAATTTACCACTAACTAGGAATCGCTATGGATCAACAGATTGTCTGCTTTTACTTCTTTCGCCAACGTGAGCCCAGCTATCATTGCCTCATATTCTGCAGCATTGTTAGTCGCTTTAAATAACAACCTTATAGCATACACAATTTGTATCTTATCAGGCCCTATCAACAGGATCCCTGCACCAGCGCTACAATCACTACTTGCCCCATCTATGAACAATTCTCATCTATCCACTGCTTTTTCAGGCTTTATAGCATCCTGATCCCCCGCCATCTCTGCTACGAAATCTGTAAGGACCTGGGCTTTCAATGCTGATTGTGGCTCATACCTGATGTAATGCTTCCCTAACTGTACTGACCAATTAACCAATCTTCCCAAAGTTTCGGGTCTTTCCAGTGCCTTTCTCAGCAGCATGTTCGTTCGTACCATAATTGTGTGGGCATGGAAGTATGGTTTCAATCTCTTACTTGTTTTTAGCACAACGAGTGCCATTTTGTCAACAGGAGGATACCGAATTTTGGATTCTTTCAACACCCGGCTAACGTAATAGATCAGCTTCTACTCGCCATTTTCTTCCCTTATCAATACACTGGCAATTGTCTTAATTGTTCCTGCTAAATAGAGATAGAGCTTCTCCCCCGCCAGCGGCCAGCTCAGTAGAGGTGGAGATGTTAGGAATTTTTTTAGGTTCTCAAATGCCATTTGGCATTCCTCTGTCCACTCAAATTTCTTCAAGCCTTTGAGTAATTTATAGAATGATAGAGATTTGAGAGCCGCACAAGACATAAATCATCCCAGTGCCATTATCCGCCCATTCAACTTTTGTACTTCATTCACATTTCTTGGCAGCTTCATCTCCAAAATGGCCCTAATCTTCTCTGGATTGGCCTCTATGGCCTTTTTTGAAACCATGAAACCTAGGAACTTCCCAGATTTAATGTCGAACGTGCATTTAGCCGGATTCAGTTTCATTTGGAACTTCTGCAACACTTCCAGGGCCTCTCAGATGTCCCAAGGGTGGTCCTTCTCTCGCTTGCTCTTGATTAATAAATCATCTACATAGACTTCTACATTTCTCCCAATCTGGTCTTTAAACATATAATTCACTAGCCACTGATACGTGGCTCTGGCATTTCTGAGGCCAAAAGGCATTACCCTGTAACAATAAGTACCACTGTCAATAATAAATACGGTCTTATCCTTATCAGTCTCATGCATTGGTATTTGATGGTAGCCATTTGCAGCATCGGCTATTAAGAACATTTGGTGATCGGTTGTTGAGTCGACCATTTTATCTATTGAAAGGAGCGGGTAGTTATCTTTAGGGCAAACTTTGTTTAAATCGGTGAAATCAACACACATCCGGTGCTTGCCATTGGATTTTTTGACCAGAACCACATTTGCACACCATTCTGTATGCTGAATCAGCTTTATGAACTCAGCCGCCATTAACTTTTTCACTTCTTCCTCTATCAGCCGCTGCTTTTCCACGCTGAATTACCTCTTTTTCTGCCTTACTGGCTTGGCATTGGGGTCAACCCCTAATCTGTGAGTGATTATACTTGGGTCAATACTCGCGATCTCTATTGGTTCTGAAGCAATGGCCATCTGATAATCTACTAGAGCCGCCACAACGCATGCCTTGGTTTTTTCTTTCATCTGAGTGCCGATATTTACTGCCTTGCCATTGCACAAAATTAACTCAATTGTCTTTTCGGCTGGTTCTCCCTTCTGCTTCCCCTCTTGGGGAGAGAGAATCTGCTTAATGCTTAGAGCTTCCACTTTTTCGGCTTCTGCCACTACATAACATTGTTGTGACTCCTTTTGGTTCCCCCTAATGACCACTGGTCCCTCGGGGGTTGGAATTTTCATGGTTAAGTAGCGGATGCTCGTGATAACGCCGGTCTCATATAACAATGGTCTCCCCAGTATGGTGTTATAAGCCAACTCCATGCCTATCACATTAAACGATACTAAAATGGACATTGATGGGCCACCCTCTTCCCCAAAGTGCATATCCAGCTCTGCTACTCCAACTGGCTGAATTGGCCTTCCTCCAAGCCTCACCAACGGCTTTTTGACCGGCTTCAAGGCAGATAGTTCACCACCAATTGTGACATAGGCCTTCTTTGTCATTATATTGACTGTGCTTCCCTCATCTACTAACATTCTTTTAACCAGAAATTCTCCTACCATTGCATCGATCACCAGTGCATCATGTGTGGTCCCCTCATGTGAGCGACATCCGTATGATCAAATGAAATCGCTGACAAGCTTGACTCAATCATCATGACCTGCTTTCTTTGTTTCTTTCTTGCCGGGTCAATGATTGGGCTCCTCATGTGATCACATAGCAGACCTTTTTGGGGTTGAACTTCTTTTTGCTTGAAGGGATTTCTTTTTCTACCTTTTCTTCTCTCTCTCTCTTCTGTTCTTGTTCACCAATAAATTTTTTCAACTTCCCCTTCTGAACCAACCGCTCAATCTCGTATTTCAGGTCTCGACAATCCTTCGTCTGATGACCGTGATCTTATTGGTATTTGCAGTACTTTTACAGATTTCTTTTGTCATTTTTCTCTGGATTTAATGGCCTAGGGTGGTGGATCTCCTCCCCATTCTCCTTTATCCACATAAGAATCTCTTCTCTATGGGTGTTCAAGGGAGTGAAAAAGGTGCGGTTTCTATAAGTCTCTCTCACATTCTGCTTGGCTTTTTTCATTTCACTCCTCTCAGGCTGGCCTTTCTTCTTCTCCGTCTCCTTTCTGTCCGCCCTTATAGTCTCATCAAGATCCGCGCATTTCTGCGCTATTGCCATTACTTTATTGAAAATGGTGGGTTTCTTTGTTACCAGCTTGTCATGCAATCGATGGAAGTTTGTGCCCTTCCTAAGTGCCTCTACCACAGTCTCAACATTTAAGTTATCGACCAGCATTGCTTCCTTGTTAAATCTGAGAATGTACTCCCTGAGCGGCTCCTCTGGCTTCTGTGTGCACCTCACAAGGTCACTAGTTTTCTTGGCCGGCGGTATGTTTGTGAGGTACCTGCATTTAAAGATTGTTGCCAACTCTTTGAAGCAATAAATTGATGCTTTGGGGAGCTGCAGGTACTAGTATTGTGCGGATCCTTTCAGGGTTATGGGAAAAACCTTACATTTGACTGCGTCTGTTACCCGCTACTGGAGTGCCATCATCGTGTTGAACTTTGCTATGTGTTCTTTTGGGTCTCCGGACCCATTAAACTGGTCCATCTTAGGGGTTCAAATCTTATCCGGTAACTGTTCTAACAATATTGTTGGTGCCAATGGGGACCCGTCATCCATAAGATAGTCTTCATCGAACTCTCCCCTCTTAAACCTTTGAAAGATGCCCAAAACCTTCTACTTAATGCCCCCTTCCTCTTTATGTTCCTTATCTCTCCTCGGGGATTTTCCCATCACCTCACATTCATCCACCTTTTCTATCACACGAGGGATTGGGCTTGGTAGGGTGGAAGTAGTGACATAGTTTGTTTGAGGTGTCGCATGGTGTAGATCTTGGTTAAATGGGTATTGAAAATGATGTTGTGGTTGGGTGTTTTGGATCTGCTGCATGGCAGCCATCATTCTTGCCTGAAAAAAAGGCTAGTCATCTCCTGCATGACGCCAGCAATTATTGCTTGCCAAACGGCGTTTGGATCTGGGACCGGTTGGGGGACGTATTGTTGGGGCCCCATTATATTGTTATCACCGGATAATGATTGCAAACTGGCTAGGTTACGGTGTTTGACTAGAGGAGGGTAGGTTGGTGTTTGGGTTTTGTGGGTTCACAAAAGGGATCACCAATGTGGACGGTGGTGTTGGGGTCCAATCAAAAAATGGGAAATCTCATGGTCTTGAGGGCTGATTTTGGTAGTAGATTGTTGGGTTTAAACCAGGTATCGAGGGTGGTAGTGGTGGTAGTGGTGTTGAAGCTAGCACCCTTTCTGTGTTTTCTCCACCGGTAGCATTGTTCAATCCTTTGCTCACCGCACCAAATGATGGGTCTGTAGTCACCATGGTCATGGATTTGCTCTCTCCGAGTCTTTTGAATGTGCAGGTCTCTGCAAATGAACAACAGGTTAGAGCACAATGGGATGGTGGTGTCCCGGTGGCGCTCCGATGCTTAAGTCAGAGAGAGATACACAAGACAAAATAGAAAGGTTTTTCTAGGGTTTTAAAGAATAGAATTACCTCTGCTGACCTTGTACTGTTCCTTTTATAGCATAACAAGAATCTAGGGTTTCCAGGGGTGTCACCCTATATATGCGGCACGTGTCCCCTGGTCCCCTAGGTAGGAAATATCCAGATATAGTAGTAGTTTGCTAATGGGCCTAGCCTAGATGGGTAATAAGCGGGTCCATCAATAGAATTTTAAATCTAATCTCTATACATTTAGTGATTTGATTTTTTTATTATATAGATATTAAATGTTAAAATAGGTGTAATCAAATTTTAATTCTTTTAATTAGTTGGTTTGATCTACTGTTTATAAATTAGTAGTCTATTAAATATTGAATTTGAAGTCCTTGATAATTTTGTAAATAAATATTTTAATATCATATTAATATTAAAGTGAATATTTATTGGAAAGAAACTATTTTTAGAATTTTGAGTTATAAGATTTTGAACTCTTACTTTTTATAGAAGGATTTGAGACTTGATTTGATTTCATCGGAGGACAAATTTATTTATGGATAGTACAAGTTGGGTCTATTTCTTGGAAGGATTTATATGGGGAAAGTGTATGGCAGTTCTAATTTCTATATAAATGGCTTTAGGATTATTGTTGATATGGGCTCTGAAGTAAAATTGGGTTAGTAGATGTGAATTGTTTTTCAGTTGTTGTAAATTTGGTGAGTGACTTCTTTCTACTTAACCCTTTATTGTATCAATTCTTGATAATTTATAAATTTCTTCTTATGAGCGATTTGTCTATTTACTTTGATCGTTTATGTTTATCGCTCACTTTGATAAATTGCTTTTCATTTCTTATAATGCACTATTCAATTTTGAGCTATATGATCATTGATTATATTATTGATTCATATGGATAATCATGCATGTCAAGCATATTGAGAGTTTAGGAAATATTGTAATATAGTTTATGAGGTACTAGATGATAGGAGACAGTGTTATATGAATTTAATTGAATAATGTGAGATGAATAGCTATCAGAATATTTCTCATATATATTTGATTAATGAGATTGTATAATGCTATTTTATAGCATTGGAAATATGATTTATATTTTGAAATACGATGCTTAGTGAATGAATGTGATAAATATATTTGAGGAATGGTGACCGGTATGTGCCTTGTATCATACATGATATTTAATTATATTTTTCTGATCAGTTGTAAATGAATATATATATGTGTAAGGATATGGTTATGGTGATATTGATTGGTTACGCAGTTGGATGAGCTGCCTGAGAATAGGAGCTCTCACTACTGGATATGTGTGTATAACTATATATAGTATTTAAATACC
>CANYLF012506548.1:0-23617 GCA_948193215.1 Bocquillonia castaneifolia
AGTTTTCAGTGCTTTTATTGAAAAAGCAACTAGCCGTTAGAGACACACTTAGGGTTGTTTCTAACAGCTAGTTTTGGGTATTTTGGCTATAAATACCCATCATAAATGTTCTTCTAGTAAGAACATTAATTCTTTGATAGCCAAACTCATGTAAACTTATTTTTCAATCATTTTGTAACTAATTGGTTGTGTGGTTATAGGTAGCTAAAACTCTAGAGTATTTATTTCTTGGGTTGAGTGAATTAGTTATCCATTGTACTAGTGTCAATTCTTTGTGAGTTGGGGAAACACTAGGGATGGTTATGAGTTAGCCATTTGTAAAACTCATTGTAAAGGTTTGGTGTTAGTCCCTTGGAAACATTAGCGTTTGTGAGTGAGCCTTAGGTAAAACTCATTATAAAGGTTTGATGTTAGCCACTTGGAAACACTAGGGTTTGTGAGTGAGCCTTGGGTAAAACTCATTGTGAAGGTTGGAGATAGCCTTGTAAATCTCCTTGTTATCCTTGGTGGATAGTGGAACCCTTAATTGTGTATTTGGGAGAGTGGATGTAGGACAAGTTGGGTCCGAACCTGTAACACCATAACTCAAACTTAACAAAAGACAAGGTCATGAGCGTGACTAGCCAAGATCGCGGGTGCAATCGAAGAATTTGGAACTAAAATCACGGGCGTGATTTTAGACACTCGCGGGCGCGATTTTGAACCCGAGAAATCAGACTTCCTGGACACAATCTCACGTGTGTGACATTCAAAATCACGGGCGTGACCTAAGAAACAGAAATTTAGGGGTTTTCTGTCTTTGAAATCGCAGGCACGATTTCTATAGTCGAGGGTGCAACTTTGAGGTCCGAGAAACTATGATTTTTAAGCCAAAACTTGATCAAAACCCTCTAGAAAACAACATACCAATCACATAAAACTCACATACATCTTATATGTAAAATAAACTCTTATATATACACAAAAATGCACCCTTATACAATCAAATAGTTCATTACACATACTTGTCAATTACCAACTCAAAACCAATTACATACATATATAATTAACAAACTAAATGCACAAAATGCTCATTATCCACTGGCCAACATGAACTTCTATTGCAATGCACATAAACTTCTATCTTCAACCTGAAAAATAATGCCAAGGGGGTGAGCTGGCAACTCAACAAGCATTTAATCAATTAACCAAGAATATATTAAGTTAAAACCACCAAACATATAAACATCACATACTTCATACAGCAAATATACAACCAAGACCAATTCCACTATTTGAACACATTCAAAGATCAACAAAGGCAATTCTCAATCAAAGCAATTCTCATCCAAATCATCATCACAAACCATTAATCAATATCAAATCACATCAATTCTCATCAATTTAGGATTGGATGACTCAACCTCACATTTATTCATATTTCCTCACATTTCCTTTCCATTCCTCACATAATTTCACATTTAGGTGGCCACCGACGAGACTATCCTCCCAGCTCAGTCTCGCCATCTCACATATACGGGTAGCTATCCACCTGGCTCAGCTTTCCCGATCACACGTATATCACAATCTCATGAGTCATCCTTTTCCATTCTCAATCACAACATATCTCATCACAATAATTCAATCAACATCTCATCAAATCACAATTGCAACCACAATCAATCATCATTATAATTCATCACAATTAATCAGAATACTTATCACAAGTCTCATTGCAACCATATCACACCTTTCTCAATTCAACCAATAGCTTTTCAAAACACAATCTTACAAATCAATCAACAACTATCTCATCTCACAAATGCACAATTCCACCAATTAACTTAATCAACTACTTAATCAATTCATAAATACATAATTCATACAAAACATATCAATTAGGCAAATAAAATAGTTTCCACTCAAAACACCCAAGTTTAATCAATTAAATACTTACAAACATGTAGAACACCATTAGGCTAGTAGGCTTTCCTTCTCCAACTCCCTCCTTTTGGAACTCCCCTAAACAACATAATCCATCCAACAAACAATTCAATGATAAAACCATGTCCAAACATACAATTACTACCCAATATTCTTTCCCATATGCTTTAATTACATAATTATGAAGTTCTAAACAAAAACCCCCAAATCCTCTAAAACCCCTACATAAAAAACCTTCCATAAACAAACAATTACTTACCTCAATCATCTTCTAAACCTCAATTACTCCATTTGCTAATCAAAATCTCCCATCTTTTCCTTTTTTCTCCAACCAAAAGCTTTAAACTCCATTAATGGAGGTTTTGTGTAGGAAAAGGTAAAATAGAAGAAGATAGGAAGAAGAAGAATGAGGTGGTGGTGGTGGAGTGTAGAGATTCTCCACTACCTTATTATTATTATTATTATTATTATTATTATTATTATATTATTATTATTATTATTATTATTATTTAAGAATTTACCATCTTGCACTTTCTCCACTTGACACTTGTCCTTTTATTTATTTATTTATAAGACACTTGTCCTCCACCCACATCCTCCTACACTTGCCACATGTCACCAATTTTTCTCCACCATACAACCCTCAAATAATGTACTACTACCCCTAATTAATCATTAACTCTTACTTCTATTACAATTAGCTCCCTCAAGTTTTCTTATAATCTAGTCCCTCAACTAATCCGACTCCCACAAACCTTATTACACATAATACATCCTACCATATATTATGCAATGTATTACACATAATTATAATGCCAATGTCATGCTTAATGAAGTGATTTACATTTATAATTGCATAATTAATTATTAATAAATTTTGAGGCCGTTACAGATTACCCCTACGAGCCTAGGGTGATGATTCGGCAAAATGTTTGTTGAAGTTTCGGCCGGACCTTTGGTTAGTGGTTTTGGCTATTTGGGCTTTCTGGTATTGAGCTTGGATGCCCTACTCATGATGGTCCAGCCGAATCATTGATGATCCGGTCGGATCTTTGGCGTTTATGGGGTTAGCCCTTTAATTGTCTAACTCCCTGAAATAAATGATTTGCCCAAAATCCTTGACTTAGCCCTAAGGATCTAGTGTCCCAAAATTTAGTGTCTATAGTTTGCCCCTGCTTTGCCAGAGCTTAAAAATGATCAAATGAATAAGCGATTGGTAAAGGAATTATATTCGAGGATATTTTTGAAGTTTATTGCCCTAATGATTGACAACCTCTGCTAAGGTGTTAGGAGGTAGCCCGTTTCCCTGTTAAGTCTAATACACTCAATTTGTCTACACCAGGTTTTTGAACACATTCATTCCAATATTGTCAGGACTAACCCAAAGAAGTCTAGAACAGCCCGGGTCAGTGTAGACTAAGAACCTAAGACACTGGCATCTTAGGAGACATCGGGACAAGCCCGGGAAACTCTAGGACGTGCTAGATCAGTCCAGACTAAGAATCTAAGACATTGGCATCTTAGGAGACATTGGGACAGGCCCGAGAAAGTCTAGGACATGCTAGGTCTGTCCAGACTAAGAACCTAAGACAGTGGCATCTTAGGAGACATTAGGATAGGTGTGAGAAAGTCTAGGACATGGTAGGTCGGTCCAGACTAAGAACCTAAGACACTGGCATATTAGGATACATTAAGACATGCCCGAGAAAGTCTAGGACATGCTAGGTCAGTCCAAACTAAGAACATAAGACATTGTCATCTTAGGAGATGTCAGGACAGGCCCCGAAAAGTCTAGGACACACTTGCGGGTTTGCTAGACAAGAAAATCTAGATCATTAGCAATCTAGATGGACATCGAGGTGTACCCAAAAAGTCTTTGATACTCTCGATCGACTAGACACAAAAATCTAGATCACTGGTGATGTAGATGGATGTCGGGATTTACCTAGAAAAGTCTAGGATGTTTGTGGTTCCGCTAGACAAGGAAATCTAGATCATTGGCAATCTTGATGGATGTCGGGGTTTTGTTGAAAAATCTAGGATACTCTCGATCGATTAGACATAAAAATCTAGATCACTAGCGATCTAGATGGACGTCGGGATTTACCCAAAAAGTCTAGGATGCTTGTGGTTCCACTAGATAAGGAAATCTAGATCATTGGCAATCTAGTTGGACATTAGGGTTTACCTCAAAAATCTAGGATACTCTCAATCAACTAGGCACAGAAATCTAGATCACTAGCAATCTAGATGGACATCAGGATTTACCTGGAAGATCTAGGATACTGGAACCTAAAGGAGTCAGTAAGTGTTACCTGGGGTTTGCTGAAGGTGGCTCACTATGGTTCTAAAATTTTTGATTGTGAGGGGCAACTAGCGGTTGCATGAGATCTATGATTGGAGGTAGCTTACTATCACTTGAGATTTTAAAGTTGAAGGCGGCTTGCTGTCACCTAGGATTTTAGAGTTAAGGGCATCTTGTTGTCACCTGGGATTCTAAAGTTGTCGTAGAAGACTCCTTATCATTTGATCTTCTATAGTTTATAAATATGAAGGTGACCTGCTATTTTCTGTGGTCCTAATGTTGATGGTGGCTCACTGTCGCTTGAAGGTCTTGAGTTAATGGTGACTCACTATCACCTGAAGTTGTAAGGTTGAAGGTAGCTTATTATCACCGAAGATTCTATAGTCAACGTGATTTTCTATCACTTGATATTCTAGGGCCAAAGGCAGCTTACTGCGGCTTAAGACTCTAGTGCTGGAGGTGGCCTACTATTACTTGAGACTCTGAAGGTGGTTTGCTGTAATTTGGGGTTCTAGTGCTAGAGGCGGCTTGCTATCACCTAAAATTTTGAAGGTGGCTCATTGTCATCTAAGATTCTGGGTTGAAGGTGATTCACCATCACCTGTGGTTTTCTTATGGTGGCTTGTCACTATGATGGAGGTGATTCTCCATTGCCTGGAATTCTAATATTTTGAAGGTGCCTTGCTATCGCTCGAGATTAGTTGAGATTGAAGGTGGCCGGCCATTATTGTGCTTGTCGGGGATGAAGGCGGCTTTCTGTCGCTTGGAGTTGTAAAGATTTCAAAGGTAGCTGCTTGTCGTTTGGAATTTTGTAGTCAAGGGTTGCTTGTCATCACTTGCACTTTTGAATAAGCAATGACTAGCTATCATCTAGATTTGTAGGGGATGGCTCGTTGCCAACTTTGTATTTGAGCAAGGGGTGATTTGCTATCACCTAGGTCTCACTGAGGTGGCCCACTGCCGATTTCATTTTTGAATCACGAGATGACCTACTATCACTTAGATTTTACTGAAGGTGGCATGCTACTAACTGCATTTCTGAGTATGGGGTGATTTGCTATCATTGAGGTTTGTTGAGGGTAGCTCGGTGTCGATAATGTGTCTGAGTTTACTGATGGTGGCTCACTACCGATTGCATTTTTGAATCACGAGGTGACTTGTTATTACCTAGGTTTTGCTAGGGAAGGCTCACTGCTTGTTGGGATAGCTGGACATGGGTCGCTGCCAACTAAGATTGCTGGAGATAGCTTGCTAACGAATATCTTAATAAGGGTAATTTGCTATCATCGGGATTTGTTGGATGAGGCTCGCCGCCGACTACGTGTCTACGACAATTGGAGGTGGCCCACTACCAATTGCACTTATGGATAGATGGTGATATGCTATCACCTGGGATTGTTGAGGGTGGCTCGCTGCCGATTGTGTGTCTAAACGTGGGGTGAATTGCCATCACCTCGGCTTGGTGCCAACTGGATTTGTTGAATGATAAGGTGACTTGGTGTCACCTAAAGCTTTTCATTCTAGGGTGATTCACTGTCGCCCACAAGTTACTGAGATTTAAGGTGGCCCATCATCATTTGGTATTCTGTGGTTTGAAGGTGGCTCACTATTGACCGTGTATCTGAGGAAGGGGTGATTTGCTATCACCTGGATTCACTAAGGTGGCCTGCTGTCAGTAACATTTCTGAATCATGAGGTGACTCGTTATCACCTGGGTATTGTTAAAGGTGGCTCGCTGTCAACTACAATTGCCAGGGGTGGCTTCCTGCCGTTTGCGCTTTTGAGATGGCTGAAAGTGGCTTGCTACCGACCGAATCTGTTGAGTAAAAGTTGACTTGCTTTTACCCTAATTTCTAAAGATGGCTTGCTGCCAATTGTGTTTTTAAGTAGAGGGTGATTTGCTATCACCTGGGTTTGTTGGGGATGAGGGCAGTTTGTTGTTACCTGAAGTTAGTTGAGATTGAAGATGGCTCGCTATCATATGTATTCCTATCGTTGAAGGCGGTTTGCTGTCACCAAAATTTTGTAGTTGAAGGTGGCCTGTTGTTGCTTGTGATGGCTTGCTGTCATCTAAGATTTCAGAGTTGGGGATGACTTGTTGTTAACTGGGGTCATTCCCTTTCCTAAACGTTGGTCTAACATTTTAAGGCTGACTCATTGCCCCTTGAGTGTTTCTGGGATTCTTCAGAGGTGACTCATTGCCCATTAACTTATTGAATGATGAGGAAGACCTGCTATCATCTTTGAAGGTTGTTATATTGGCTGTCAATGACATGCTTCTAGTTTTATAAAGTTTGATTATCATCTTTAAGATAAACTCTGATTTTAAAGGTGACTTGCTGCCCCCAGGATTCGCTCTTGACATTCTCCCCAGTTGTAAGAAGATTATGATTTATTTGAAGTATTAGTCTAGCCCATTATCTTCTTTATCGAGGCCAATCCCTTACTGAGTGTGTCATTGTTGATGTGGTTTGTCTGATGTTATCACAATCCTGTGATTAGGAGGTCCCATTTTACCCCCGAGCTCTACTCGCTTCATTCAACTCCTTCTAAAGATATGTTGACCTGCATGTGATCGGTACTCCTCCAGCCCCCGGGCTTTCTGTTATTCTGTTTTTTTGAGTTACCTTGGAGTCAAATGTTAGCTTGTGACCAATTACTCCCATATCGATGTCTGTTTACATATGGATTTCTTTGTGTTAGGTTGCCTTCCCTTCCCGTTGTAGGGATCCTAGTGGTATGATTCGGCTAATGTTGCTGTCATGCTTGTGGCAGTAAGTTCTTTTACTTTAGCCTTGCCTGACTCTTGACTCCTTAGGTCCTTGCTTGGCCTCGTGCTAACTAAACTATTGGAATGCAGCATGTATACATGTCGTGCATTGTATATGATTGTAAATGATTTCAGCCACTCGTTGTTGGCTTTCCTGTCTAGTGTGAATTTGTGATGCAATGTGATATGGGCATGCAGTGTAAACACCTATTCTAGAGTGTGATGAATAATTATGTATTAAGGAAAAAGCATTAGTTAAGTTATGTTCACGTATAGGCTGCTCTTGGTAGGCAAAGGTAGTTGCTCCTGTCTAGTAAAGGTGGCACTTGATTCTGAGCTAGAAGGTGATTTTGGAGTTCTTGGGTCAGTCCAGATAGAAGACTTTGGTGACTTGGGTCTAAAACTGGATAAGGTATCCCCTGCGTGTCATCTGGTCTTGCCATTTAAAGTTATCGGATGGAATAAGATGCCCCCTGCCTCCTGCCTAGAGGAATTTGTTGATGGGTGTATTATTTTTGGGTTTCAGTTTATAGTTCAAGTTTGTCTTCCGAGTTTCTTTTGCTTTCCATGGCTTTCATTTTGTGTGAGCTCCCCACTGATAGGTTTTCAACTCATCAAGATTTTATTTACTTCCGGCCTTGTCTTTTTGCCTAAGGCGTCTCCTTTGTGAGATTTTCACCCTAGCAAGCCTTGCCTTATTTTTTGCATGACCCGCCCACCGAGGAGTTTTCAACTCATCAGGATTTATTTGTTTTTGGCCCTATCTTTTTGCCTAGGATGTCTTTTTGTGAGGTTTTCAAGAGAGACCCTAATTTGTTATATAATTTATATAGATATAGATAGGTGAGGAACTTTCCTCGGCATACGAAGATCCAGGATGACAACTTTCAAAAGAGAAGTAAGGAAGGGGAGAGGGAGGCTTTCAAAACCAAATGAGACTAGAAGGAACATGGGAATTAGCACTATTCCTATGAGTAGCAGGCCTTGCCTTAACTCTTGAATGAGCTACCCATAGAGGGGTTTTCAACTCATCAGGATTTATTCATTTTATTCATGCTTATGTGTAAGGTTTCCTTTGTTAGTTCAAGCTTACCTCATTAATCTACAAAATGTGAAAGTTGGGTTGAAGTAGACATGAGGCGTGTCGCTGCCTTGTGGAGAGATAGCCTATCTTGTTGTTGATGGCTTCAAAATGGGATTCTTCTCTAATAAGATGAAGTGCCCCTTTGAAAGTTCTAACTCTACATTATACCTATTGTGAGGATTGTCTGGCTTATCCTTTCAGTTGTTTAGTATCTCATTCAAAAAGCAAGTGTTATGATGCAATCAAGAGTATCTTATAGCAAATCATTCCTAGTTCATTTAACAATGCTATGGAGGAGTGTAGTTTGCATGTTAGGCCTAAAGTCATTGCGGATGTGGGTCGTGGCTTTCAGATTTCATGTTTAAGCTTCATTATGGGCTATCATTTTCAGCTTGTTTTTGCTATCACCTACCTTTTTGTGCTAGAGGCTATTGTTAGCACCTTTGCATGAAGTGTTGTTGTCAGCGTTTTGGTGCATTTTGAAGAAGTTCATTTGGCTTTTTTTCTGGCCTATCACTGAGAACATAGCATTTGGATTGATGAGATTCTTCATTCGTTGATTGCCTGGTTCCTGGTATCATAGTTCAGAGTTTATTCTTATGTCCCCGTTGTTCACATATTTGCTGAGTAGCCTTTATTTGCTTCCGTTTTGTGTTTGGTCATGCTTTATGGTCACTTAGGTATGCTTTGTTTTGAATCTCTTTGCTTCTTCATTTTTCATCTTCATTTTTTTCTTCCTCTTTTTTTTTTATCTTTTTTATCTTTTATCTTTTATCTTTTATCTTTTTTCTTTCTTTTCTTTTCCTTTTTTCTCTTTTTTTTTTTGAGTCATAGAGAGATTTTAACATTTTGTTTTTGTTTTTGAAGGAGAATGCCTAGAAACATTTTGGGAGGCCTTTGGATATTTTAAGGTAATCTCCAAGACCGGTGATCCTTTGATGGAGGTTTACTTGCCTTGCACTTGTGATACCTTTTTACGGATCAAAGCCATTTTTTGGGATCGATCATGGCGTTTCTGCTTTTCTTCTTCTTCTTTTTATGACGGCAGCGTTGGGACCAACAAATGTTTCGAAGCCTTGTTACAATGCTAAATGAACTATCATTGTATGAGTGAATGCCAAATATGTCATGAGTGCAGATGCATTTAAGAAAGGAAATACTACTCAGATAAAAGGAAAAGTAGATTTTCCATTTATTTATTCACAGGCACACCACAGAGTAAACTTTAAACATCATTCTACAACATGAAGGTTCAGTTGTTAAGTCCCAAGTGTTCTAGATCAAGAATCTTTCCTTCTTCAATGAGGTCTTGGACACAATTATGAAGAGTGACATATTCATTAGTGTGGTGCCCATTTACCATGTGAAATGTGCAGAAGGTCTGCGGGGTGTACTTGTAGGATTTTAGGTTTGCCAGATTGGCTATTGGCTGTGGTCGTAATAGATCAAATTATTAGAGATACTCAAAGATGATTGAAAGAGAAAATGGCAGTTCAGAGAAGCGCCTAGTTGCAGAGGTGCTGGTAACATTGGTTTTGTCATCTTTTGAGCTGTCAAAATGAACTAAAGCTATCTTTAATTCCTTGTGTCTATGAAGCTTTTGAGAATGCTTTTCAGTCTAAAACAATCATCTGTTGGGTTAACTTCAACCTGATGGAATTCACGATAAGTTCTAGTCATAAAGTGAGGGTTGTTAATAGTTGGGTCATGTCAGGTAGGCTCGAGGGTGATAAATACTTGTGCGGCCAAACTTTTGTAAATCTCAGATACATGCTGTTGGTAGTCAAAATATCCCTAAGGGAGCGGGGGGAGCATCGCTATGGCTTTCCCGGTGCCAGCAAAAAGAGGGACACTTTCCCTCGTGTCTAGGTGGTTAAGGATTTGGTTGCAAATAGATTGGTGGAACTGTTGATACTCTATTGAAGGTTGGAAGTGGCGGTAAGTGTTATCTTAAGGAGTGTTTATCGGTGTTTCTAGGGCTTTGTGTTGGAATTGGTAGAAGGTTATAGGGTCGTGTTTAGTTACATGAAAGTCATGGGAGTGATCAGTGGGTTCGCTAGGTTCTGAGTGGTATGTAGTGGGATTTGGCAGGGTGCAGGACAAGGTTTGGAGTTGTAAGTCCCCATAGCTAGTTGTAAGTCCCTATAACTTGGGGGTTACTTGGAGTGTAGGCAAGATTGTCACTGTGGGCAGGTCAGGGGACATATTGGATTCGTAGTTTTATGTTGACCTTCGACCATTCTATCCTCGAGTTGTACTTTCTTCTCGAACTATATGTAATTCCATCTAAGTGTTTGATTGGGTGGCCTCACTTGGCGAGTGACCTCCTTGAATTCTCGCATCAATGCACGTACTTCATTTCTGAGCAAGTGTCGTATTAGTGGTGTGTCGAATGGGTTAGACATTTTCTGCAAGTTACAAGGTAAAGACTTAAACAAAATGTGCATGCTAATGATGTTCAGTGATTTGTGTAGAAAGGTACAATTTTATTATGGACAATTAGCTCTTAGGTTCTAAATCTCCTCATGATTTGGGCATTTGGTGAAAAGTCATTTTTGTCATTGAGCATGGGGATCAGAAGATTCTTCATAAGTTGGCCTTGTCTTTTATGTGTACATAAGTTCATGACATCCCAAGAAAGTAGACTCATGAAAAACCTTAACATGACATATATTTACATTAGCAAAATGTTTCCATTACAGACCATACTTTACAAGGAAAATCACGGATCTATCTTATTCATTCGAACTACTTCTCTAGGTCTGGCCACCTAACGTTCCGTCCTCTTTCCTTTCTCCTTCTTCTTCCACTCCCCTTCTCTTTGTCTTAATATGCTGGGTAAATCTTCCCCATGTCATTCCGCCATATAGTCAAAAAGCCAATTACCCTCCTCATGAGTCAGAGGTGCGGGTTCTGAGATTCTCCAACCACATTGTGTATTTGCAGGGTGTGCAATGGTAGAAGTAGGATCAAATATACAGTGTAGAGCCTCTCCACCCCATTCAGCCATGTACCCCACGATCCCGTCTTCTAAGAGGATAAGTTTTTCCTCTATTACCAGGTCTGATATTTCCTCGATGAATCTCCAGTAATTCCCCAAATGATTTCCTACTGACTGGTGATACCGGCAGTATTCTGTAGTGAGTTGATCAGGAGTGCCATAAATGGCCTAGTTAATCAGTATCAGGTACCCTTTACTCACCAAGGTGGTGAAGATTGTGTCCAAAGTGTATAAAATAGTGCACGGTGGTGCTCTTAGTCAAAGCAGAGGTACTTGACCCCATAGGAAGGGACTAGGAAGCATTACCCTAAGCCTTTCTTGTTTTTCTACTTCTATGAAAACTATGTAGTGCCCTTCAGTGATGGCGATGGTCCTGTTAAAGCAGAGTTTGTTCACAGCCCTTTGAAACTACCACACTCATCAATGTAATGCCCAGAATCTTCGTGATAGGGACAGTTAGCATATGGTCTGTAGGCTGGATTTCCTTTAATTGGCGGTGAGGGCATCTTGATTAATAATCCATATCCGTTTAGTCTCTCAAAGACTTCCATCGGCCTCCCCTTTTTACCTCGATATAGTCACAGCCATTATATTCACCAGTGGGCACCACAATTTCGCAAGTCTCTAAATGTGCATTAAGGACATATTTTTCCACTCCTACCTGTACCAAGGTCTGATCATCAATCAAACGTTGTATTACCTTCCTTAAAGTTTTTTACTCATCAGTTTCAAGCCCCCAGGCTTCATGGTACTTACTGTAAGTTCCTTCTTTGTAATCGGGTGTCTTGGCAAATGGTCCCAGACGTGCTTGTTTAGGATACAATATGCTTCACCCCTTAACATAGCAAAGGTTATTCTGTTTGGTTGCTCAATATATATCACTTGCGGGTGCCCCTGATTTAGATCTAGTATGGCTATCGAGGAACTGGAGCCAGAACTTTCCACCTTATGGTGAGGGTGGCTGGAGCTACTTGCCATTTTTAACTACAAAAATGGGTTAGGAAGTGCATGAATGAGTGTTATATGCATGCATGCATGTATGTATAAGAAAGAAAACAAGAAAACTCATTAGTTGTACAAGTAACAATTACTGCCAAAAGGTAGGCCTTCCAACCTTATTTCTCCCACACACATATTCCGTTGGTCAACAACCCATTTCCTAGGTAGGCTAGGGTACTTTATTTCATCAACAGGGGATGATAGTATCGTCGTATATAAACATTCTTTCTAGCTATCCTAGCAAACAATAGCAGTTATGATAAATGGAGTCTGTATCCTTATGCCTAAATTCTGCCTTTAGGCGGATAGAGTTTCGACATAAGCTTTAGACTTGAAGATCATAAATACTCATGGCAACATTATAGTAAGGAGGATTTGGCGGGTACAACGTAGTGGAAACTTCTATTGTCATTACATGTAGGGCTTTTGACTTTTTAGTTCAGCTAAGAAGGCTACTACAAAGTCGAACTCCCATTAACCATTGCTAGGATGGTAGGAGATCCAGTATGGGCTTTTCATTAACCATGACTCATTAACCATTGCTAAAATGGTAAGCTAGGTAGGACTCCCAATCACTGTGAGAGGACCACTGATAATACAATCTAAGAAACTGGTATGGAATCGTTGGATTGCATTATGGATGGTAGCGGGGTTTATAAGGACCCTAAAAATGCTGAACTACATGCAATGCAAAGGACAACAATGACCAAATTAATGAAAAAGATGGGAAATTACTCAGAATCTTCATTCATTTTATTTGCAAAAACTTCCCTAGTGGAGTCGCCACTATGAATAGAGCGCTAGGGAGCCTACCTGTCGGTTGGTGTCCAATGGCAATGGCTATAGACTCACTAGATGGACTTTATAGATTTTATGAAAACAATTGCGGAGTCGTCACCCGAATTGCATTGGGATCACCTAGTGATTAACAAACTGCTAAACTCCTCAAGAATCCTCATTCGTCATCACTCCAGATGATTTCTGGGTTTGAAATGAGTCATCCATTCTTGGGGCAATTTCCCATTTAATTAAGTAATGAGGTCATTATTTCCTACCAAAGACAAGCAATATAAAGTGACAAATCACCCGGAAAGTAGGATGCAATGAAAGGGTGGGCCTAATGATGTGATACAAGATGGCAAGTTTTGAATTCATAACATGGAGTCTTGCAATTTGAATTCATGGACATTGAATTCAAATATGAAGTATTTGTTGATGACATTGAGTTTGAAGATTGTGAGAATTGTGAGTTTAATTGTATTCTAACAAGCTTAAAATCAAAATCCAATTAGGAAGTTAAAATTGGATTTCTGAGGATAGCAGATTGTTTCGGCCATAACCTTTGCTACACAACTCCGATTGATGCAATTCAAAATGCGTTGGAAATAGGACTTCAAAATACACAATTCTTATGTTTTATGAATTTTCATTGGAGGTCTCTAAGGGGGTCGAGATTAGGCCGCAAAGTCAAGGTTGTAATTTGCCAGCTTTTAGTTTCCAAATAGGTTTAGGTTTTGATTTGTTTCCTTTATGTTTAATAGTCAGCCTCCTAACCAAACCCATTAGGGTTAGGAATTGTTTCTAAACACTATATAAAGCTATGTATTTCGTCCATAAAGAAGGTGAATGAGAATTTTTGAATTTTTGCTTATGTAAAACCATATTATGCATTGCTTATTAGTTCCTTTTGAATTTCTTGAAATTAAGCTATGCTTCATTTAAATTCTATTATATCTTTCATTAAATTATGATTATTAATCTCTATTTTATATAACTAAGAGTGATAGTTCTGTTTCAATTGTAAACATTCAAGTTAGATTCTTGGGTGACGAATTCGAACTTATTGTTTTAGGTGATTCCTTTACTTTGGAGTTTGATCAATTCAATTTATTTTCTAGCTTCGATTCCGATTTGTGTTTGAATGTATCCATTGAAGTTCGAGTTCTTATCACCTAATATTATTTCTAATCAATTTTAGTCCTACATTAGATCCATTGTAGTTAACCCTGATTGATTGAGTGCTGATTGTTGTATTGGTGGGTTACTACTTATTTTAATAATAATTAACATCCACAGTCAGTTTCTACACATTTTACATATATTTACGAGTCAATATTTGCACATTAATTTATTTTATATTTACCTAAAATATTGAATGACAGGATATACATACACCCTTAAGAAAGGAAAAGTGAAATGATTTTCTACCATTTTTATTCTACTATTTACTAGGTTTATTTATTATAAATGCATAATTAATTATTTAGTATTTTATTCTCGGTGATTAGCTATAAACTAAATAGGGTTTAGAAAATTTTACCGATCAAATGACTAGTCCTAGAAAGGACTCTTCAATCAACCTTGAAGTTTTGAGAATAGTTTGTGGCCTTGGTTCCTTTCTTTATGTTCTTGGCACGTTCCACGCATGGAGGTCCGACTAGACCTTTGCTGATAGTTCAGTCGGATATTTGTTTTAGGCCAGGCCTAAGTTTCCAAGATAATTGAAGCAGGTGGGACATTCGGTCTAGTTCTGATCATATTGCCAAAAATAATTGGAGGTCCGGTCGGATGATCCTCACTACTTTGTAGTGATCCGGTTGGACCTGTAATTTTGTGTTAGAGTTTATTTAGGCCACGTTTATACCTGTTTAATACACAAAAGATACAAATATGAACCCCTAGAGCATAAGGGAACCCAGTCTGAGGTATAATGAACTGTTAAAAATCCAATATGCTTAAGGATCTAGAGACATTTGTGAATCCGCTTTTGCTCGGTTGATCTCCAAAACTACATCCTGCTTATCTCTAACCCATCACTTTAGGTCTCAAGTATCCATGCAGATAGGAAAGAGCAAGAGGATCTTAGTTATATATAAACATGCAAAATTACAATAGCTTAGAATATTAGAATATCAATGAAATGATGCAACCAAAGCCTTATTTTTACGATGTAGGAATGCTAGAATGATTCTTATAGTTGTTATATTATTAATTTGTTACCATTTTATTGAATCATCAGAGAAATGTAGATGATGAAGCTACACTCCCTCTTCTCTCCTTTTCCTCTCGCTGAAGGATATTTTGCTTAATGTTGAAGTAGTGTCCTTTGGAAGTGGTTACAAATGCCTCCCCACCTTGCAAGGTGTTGATACAAGGGTTTTATAAAGTAAGGTAGTAGGAGCACATAAGCCTACTATAGTATTGTCAAGTCACCACTCCGTAGCAAATAATTATGATTACCCCCACGAGCCTAGGGTGAAGATCTGATCGAATGTTTGTTGAAGGTCCGTTCAGACCTTTGGTTGGTGGTTCTGGGCTATTTGGGCTTTCTGGTCTTAGGCTTGGGTACCCCACTCATGATGGTCCAACCGGATTACTAACCTTTGGGGTTTATGGGGTTAACCCTTTAATTGTCTAACTACCTGAAACAAATTGAAGTGCCCAATAGGGGGGGGTGAATTGGGGCAGAATTTGAAAATAAAATTTGCTTTGGAGAATAGATAGAATTTTATAGTGGTTTGGTCCAACTCTTGACCAACCTCCAGTTCTCCCAAATACACAATTTGGGGTTCCACTACCACAAATGGATTACAAGGAGATTTAACATGCTATCTCCAACCTTTACAATGAAGATTTCAAAGGCTATCTTCAACCTTTACAATGTGAGATTTCACAGGCTATCTCGCGACCTTTACAATGAAGATTTCACAGGCTATCTTCAACCTTTACAAAGAGAATTACAAAGGCTCTCTTCAAACCTAGAGTTTACCAAGGCTCACCCCAAACTTAGTGTTTATAAAGGCTAACACCAAACCTACACAAGTGTTTCCCAATCCTCACAAAGATTGACACTTGTACAAGGTAGAAAGATCACTCAACCCAAGCAACAAATGCTCTAGAGTTCTAATTATCCACACACAATAAATTCACAAATGAATTATTTAAAAAAAATTTAGAAAAATTAATTGCAATAGTGTGGCTATCTAAGAATGTGTGTTTTTTTAAACACAATTAAGAGGGGTATTTATAGTCATAAACCCCAAATCTAGCTGTTGGAAATAGTTTAAAAAAGGTTTCCAACGGATAGTTGACTTTTTGAAATTTTCAGATTTATCGTTGCATCGCGGGCGTGAAATACTCCTTGCGACGGCGAAATTTGAAAAGTTGTTGAACGGTAACTTTGTCTCGGGATTTAGCGACGCTCGCGGGGGCGAAGGATTTTCCGCCGGCACGACCAACTTGCGTAGATAAGGCTGTGCTTTCTGTTTCTTTGGTCACGATTTCGCGAGGGCGAAATTATACTTCGCGGGAGCGACAAACTTGGGTAGATAAGGCTGTGCTTTCTGTTTCTTTGGTCACTATTTCATAGGGGTGAAATTATATATAGCGGTCGCGATTAGGCTTGGTCACGAAGGCGATTTTCATTTCGCGTGCACATATAGAAACAAAAGTTTCAGCACTATCAAGAAGACATTGTCGCAGGCGTGCTTCCATAATCGTGGGGGTGATTGTGTTCCAAAAAGAAACAGAGAGTTTAGAGCTTTCTAGAGCACTTTGTCGCAACCATGATTTATTTCATCGCTGGGGCGAAATAACTTTGCTGAGGCGATTTTCAGGTCGCGGGCGTGATTTATGGGTCTGAAACATTTTCATCATGTCAACTTGAATTTAATCAATCCTGCACACTTGGAAACTTTGTTAGATTTAACATTAAGGCTGTTAAGCTCAAAATAAGATAGATTACAGGTACTTAGGCCAACAGATATGATACTCTAATGATGGTTAGGGAGTTACCACAATATGGATTGGAAGGACAAAAAAAAAGTCTACCCCCACAAGCTAGATTGAGAGGAACTCATCTACTATTGAAAGAAAGCATTCAACTGCTTGAACTGCAACTCGAGATGGTGCATTATTTATGATGCATAATTTTTTATATTTAAAATGTTTACGATATCTATTATGTTGCATGACTTTTTGTAATGCCCTTTTATTTTGTATTAGATATAATTCTATTAGATCTTTTATTATTACTTTCTATTCATGATTAATAATATTTTTTTTAAACTTTTTTCAATTGTATTTTTCTCATGTGATTTGCATGACTTTTTTCCTATTTTACTTTATTTTTCTTAATTATTTTATGTTAGTTGAGTTACACACACACAATAATAAAAAAAAATACACACACACACACACATACTATCATCATTCACGCGTTATTATCATTTTTTTATTACTAATATTGAAATATTGAATTGCTAGGTTATTTTGGAGAAAAGAGAAAAAAATATACACAGTAAAATCTTTATACAGTTGTATTATTGGGACCCTTGAAATTTTATTACTATAAAGAGTTTATAATTTTATAGAGGTTTATTTATAATTAGTTATTGTAAGTTGGGACTGTAATTTTTTATTGTTACATAGATATTATTCCATTATAAAGTATTCCTATATAAAGGTTCTACCGTGTGTGTGTGTGTGTGTGTGTACATATATATATAGTCATAAAAATACGACAGTCTAACGATGGCTTAGGGAACTACCACTAGATGGATTGAAAGGGTAAAAAGGGACCGTCCAATGGCCAGAATAGAGAGGAACTCATTTACAGTCAAAGGAAAGTGTTCAACTACTTGAACTGCAACTCAAAATGGCACGTGAATTTTCAATATATAGTTTTTAGATTTAAGATATTTATAATATCTATTTTGTTGCATGACTTTTTATTATACTCTTTGATCTTGAATTAAATGTATTTCTATTAGACTTTTTATTTTGAGAAATATTATTTTTTTATTCACGATTTTAATAATATCTATCTTTTAATTTTTTTCAATTGTATTTTTCTTTTGTGATTTTCATAATTTTTTCTATTTTACGTTATTCTTTAATTTTTTATATTAATTAAATTATATTTATATAAGATACTTAAAAATCTGGGATTTTGTTTTTGTTACGTATGATTTAGAGCATTCTATAACTTGCTATTTAGAATTGTAATAAGAGCTTTAAAAATAATTTAGTTACTATAAAAAATTTAATGCCACGCACACAGAAGTTTCTCTTCACTTATGATATTCCTAATGTCTAACTAATTTAAATGTGAATTTAGATATTCATAACCTCTAATTAATTTAATTGTCTTTTTATATTCTTAATCACTAATTAATTTAAATGTTTATTAACTTTCATTTTTTTATTATTTTTAACTCTTCAATTGTCAAGTTTTCTCAAGGAAAAGAAAAAAATATATATGGAGGAGAATAATTTTCTCTCTTTCTCTTTGATGAGGGTTACATCATGACATTTTTTCCCTTTCATTTTTTATATAGAGATGTCTAACTATAATATATGATTTTATTTTTTTAATTAATTATATTATGACGTATAATTTTATAATACACTTGCCAGAAAAAAATTAAACTAAACATAATACTCTTATAAAATACAATATATTATAAGTTTTATTGATTTCATATACACTACCAATAAGTTCCCTCATAAAAAAACATTCATTACGATAACAAAATTAACAAAGTGATTAAAAAAATTAAGTAACATATATACCGCGCATCACGCAGGAATAACACTAGTTTGTAACTTAAATGTTAACATGAATAACCGTGCTATCGTATAAAGAGTTGACGTGGCAAGTGATGTGGTTCCATTTAGCGATGATGCAATACGTGTGACACTATGCCATATCATCACCAAATGACAATATAATAGTTTTAAAATTATGTGACATTAGATTATGTATTGTCTTTGATAAATATTTTTAGAACACTTATTCGGGCTTGTTTATTAGATTAATTAGGTTGTTTAGTGTTTTAGTTTATTTTATTTTAATTGTTTTTAGTAGTGTTTTTAGAATTTTTATTGTTGGGCTTAAGCATTATTGTTTTATAGGAAATTGGGCCTTTTAGAGGGAAATTCGTATTTCCTGAGCACTGCAACTGGTTTGCACCATAACTTTGACTACAGGAGTCCGATTGAGGCGATTTTAAAACCCAGGCGAAGCTATGATCCAGCCCTACAACTTTGTTGATGTTCCAGGCCCAAGAGAGCTTGTTTTCTACCTAAAAATCAGATTTGAAGTGGCTACACTTTCTTTTAACAAGTTTGGATAAGTTTGCTTTTAGAGATAAGGATAATGGATTTGTTGAATGGTTGTTCTTCCAATCTTATCCAAGAGGAAAAGAGTGCAGTAAAAAGAAAATTAATTATTGGGAAAGGGAGATACGTATAGAACATAGAGAAATTTGGGAAGAAACACAGGAATCAAGGTGTGGAGGGAAGAACACGAAGACTTGAAAAAAATTCATCTTTTCTAGTTTCTTCTTCTTAAACTTTATTTCATTTTTATATTTAATCTTATTAGTTTTATTTTCATTGCCAACATGAGTGGCTAAGTTTATTTTAAGGATATTGGCATGTTAAAGCACCTTTGTGCTAATTGATTTTATAGATTCTTGTTGAATGCTAGTATGCTCTTTTGAATTAATATTGAATGAGAATTGATCACTTTCATTTGATTATTTGTGTTATGTTATTCATTGGAAAATGATGGCATGACAGACCTAAAATTTAATTTTAATAGCCCAAGAGGAATCTTGGTAGTTAGATTGATGTTTTGAAGGGTTTGATTAAAGTTTGATTTTGATGAATGCTTGGTGGTAATTAAATTAATGAAAATTAATTAATTAGGCTAATTTTAATTGAAATTGAATTTCGTTTGTCAAGTCTTGGAAGAGATTGATGAATACTTTTAGATGACCTAAACCTAGCATTGAATCTAGAGATTGATTAGTCCATGGTGTGAGTGCATGTTAATACCCTATATTTGTTCATTGTTGATTTGATTTATAAATTCTTAGTCTTGTTTGAATTAGAATATTAAATTTTGATTTATTTGTTTTAGTTTGGTAAAAGTAATTAGTTTACTACAATTCATTCCGATTGTCTTAAACAAACATTAGAAGTTGATTTATGGATTAATTATTCCTCATGGAATCGATATTCATTATACCACTTGTGGACTCCGTCCGCTTGCGGAATATCACCCAACAATCTTAGTGTCATACGGTGTTAAATTAAGTAAGAGGATAAATCTATAGGGACGGAATCCGTCCGGACGAAAAAAGGTATTTTATAAATTAAAGGAAGTAAAAACTCATATTACAAAAGAATAAATATCAAATTTCTTTTATATCCTAATAATTTTTTTTATCCCTTTTAATCACTGCTACTTATCCGATAAAAAAAAAAAAACCACTGTTACTTATATAACTTTTTTATCCCTCTTTTTTACCTCTACTTATCCAATAAGAAAATTACTACTTCTTATATAACAATGTTGCTATTTTTTTTTCATATCCATCTCTGATATGATGTTAAGTTAAAAATAAAAAGGTGTTCTCACTAACTCAACAAGATTGGGATCCCCTCAAGTTGGGATTCAACTTGAGGGGTCATGTTGGGAATTTCAACCATGAATTAGGAAATGAATGGTTCACATTTGTTAAAAAATGAAATTCAAATTTTGAAAATGAAGTATTCACTTTAAGTGACAAAATCTGAACCATTCATTTCCTAATTAATGGTTGAGATTGTCCCAACATGACCCCTCAAATTGAACCCCAACTTGAGGGGATTCGAATCCAACTCGACAACCTGTATTAATAATATTGAGAGGCCATTGCTATGATATATATAGCCATAGTCTCTAGGTTTTAACACATGCACAAACAACTTCATTTCACAGTTTTTTTAGGGGAAATTTTATAGTTAATATGAACACAACAAATTTATTTTAAAATAATCACACTTTTTTAGAAAATACTATAAAAATGAAATTTATTAAATCATTTTAACTTTTTACATTATTTCATGGTAATGTAGGATTATTTTATTTTATAAAACAAGAAAAATATTACCAATGGATACCTCTATGTGCCAAAAAAAAGTGTAAGTATACTAATAACTAATAATATCTACTTTACATATTTTCATGATCCAAAAAAATTGAGTAATTAATCTAATAAATTAATTTAGAAAAATGACCGATCTAACCAATTACAAATGCATATTAATAAATCAGTTAACAAAAAAATATAAGAATAATTTCACCTTAAATTTTATAAAATTTTCATTTAAAAATAATTCTAATATATTTAATATCTTACAATTGAATAATATTTCTATTTGATTCTAATACACTATAAATTTTATCATTTATTAATAAATTAATATAATAATTTAATTTAGATAGTGAGAGGTCTAACTAATGGTATAAAGGAGACGGGATAGCTCACGAGCTGTTCGAGATCGACACAAAAAATACTTAATATCAACCTATTGTAATCAAGTTGAGCTAGAGTTATGTAGACTATCGAGTTGAGTTCAAGCATTGAACTATTCGGTGAAAATAATAATAAAACTTCAATAATCAAACCTTACCTTTATAATGTCTGGGCTAGAGTTAAATACAGTCTAGTTTAATCCGGATAACTTAAATTGTCCAGAATCAAACAAAACTTTAAATATTTTATATTCGTTCTAAATATAAAATTTTAAAAATTTTAGTTTTTTTGCCTTTGGAATTTCAAGACAATACAATTTGGGTGTTTGGATAAACAGATAAACAATACAATAACGAACAAGGTAAAGTTTCGATTAATCTAGTCAATTTTTAACTTCATAAATAATAGAAAAAAAAAACAACTCATTACAACATGTTATGAATTTTAAAATTAAATTATACACAATGTACATTTTAAAATTAATTTTTACTCTTATAATTTATGACTAGTATATTTATATTTTATAACATATGGAATTTAATATGGTTTTTTAATAAATAGATAATATAGTTAATAAATTATTCTAGAATTAATAGTATTAGCTTTTTTAATGTAATAATTATTTAAAATTGGATAATATAACTAAAAGATATAATGGAATTGAACCAATTAATTCAAGCATCCAGCATACAAAATTTTTTTTTTGTACTCGGGGGAGAGGGATTTGAATATGGAACTCTCATATCGATTGCAATGTCTCTACCGTTAGGCTAAATATAAGGAGACAAAATATGTTTTTTAATCACAACATATTTTAATAACTCGTATGTTATGGTAATTAGAATTTAATTTGAAGTATATTGTTAGCCCTGAGGTTTTCATTCGTGATTTTGATGATGTAAAACATTAAGTTGTTTACTAATATGTTTAATAAGTATTTTCAGGTATCACACTATAAAAGGATGCATATTATCATTTGATGAAGTAAGCGTTTTATAAAAGATTGACAATCTTATCTTAATCGAGTGAACATGAATTAATCAGCTAGGTTTAAGTGTTAACCTTATTAAAACACTTTGGGTAATGGTGTTTTAGCTTAGGTGGATGGGTTTAGTGTTAACCTTATTAAAACACTTGGGTTAATGATGTTTTAAGCTTAGGTGGATAGATTTAAGTGTTAACCTTATTAGAACACTTGGGGTAATGGTATTTAGCTTAGGTGGATAGGTTTAAGTGTAAACCTCATTAAAACACTTGGGATTTGGTGAGAGTTTGAGGATAATAAGCTAAGGATATGATTTGGAGAGTTTGGGAAAAGCTAAGAAAGACTGGAGAATTTAGTTTTGAAGAATTGGAAACTAGATAATGTTGGGACTGCACTAAGTCTGTTTTTTGAAGTAGCTTAGAGGTGATATAAGACCTCATTATATATGGATGGAAAGCTACGGATGTCTAGTTTCCATTTCAAGAAGTGGAATTCAATTTGGAGCATTATTTTGGGAGTTATAATTTTTTAAGTGAATTATACTCTAAATTGCATAGGAATGCGCAGAGTTAAATTCAGATGGGCTGGTTTATATGAATAAACTACACTAATTGGGCAATAATCATATTATAAATTATATATGGATTGTAAGCCCAATATGTCTAGTATTCAGAAAAAAATTTTATTTGAATTTTTGGAGTTGAAATATTAAAGATATGAATTTTTGAGTGATTAATGGTCAAGCTGTCAGACAAGTGATTGCACACATAGGTTGTATTCAAAATTATGCCAAAAATTATAGAAAAATCATTTAAATGTGAATTTTGGTGGAGTTGTAGCCTGGAAGTCTACTTTTCAATGCAAAAAACAATGAAGCATTTTGAATTTTCTACAAGAAGATATTCAAGTTTGAATATAGACTGCTCCAGCTGAAAGCCACATGCTTTAGGCATCTGTTGTTTGAATTATTATAAAAAATATACAAACTTCCAGAAAACGAGCTGTATATTGTTAAAAAGGTATGGATATCTAGTTTCTAACAAAAAAAGAATCACAATTTTTCAATCAGTATAGCTGGAGATTTTGAATTTTGAAGGAGAGATGCTACATTTGTCAAGCAAGCTGGCAGCCTTGAAGATTGGAGACTCACCAATCAAGTTGGAATTTCTTGGTTAATTATGAACGGCCACTTCAAATTTTCTGAGTTGGGACTGAACCACTATAAATTCTTATTGATTCTTC
>CANYLF012507001.1:0-18955 GCA_948193215.1 Bocquillonia castaneifolia
TAACGTTAAGTAACATTTGTTACAACTTAGCACCAAAATTTGTTACGATTACATTTATAAGTTAATTACGCCAATTACATTATTAGAAGAGTTCATTTAATCACTAGATTTCTTCCATTTAATCATCAAAAACTTATATCATCATTATATAATTACATTATAGAAGAGTCCATTTAATAGAAACACATGTAAGATTTTAACATGACCTATTTGATCTTGAACCTACACCTTAACCACCTGGTCAAGGCTTCGTTGGAGCATAAAAATAAAAAAAATACTATAAATATTTCTCAAAAATATAAAATTTTCTTTCATATAATTGCAATTTTAAAATAAAATTTCTTCTATTTTTCCGTTTCTTGTGCTTTCTTTGCTTTTTTTTTTTCAAATACATCATTTATATCAATATATTTTAAATTGAAAATGTTTACATATTTTTTTATTCGATTTTGTATTTTAACATAATTAGATTCAAATACACCTCTCGACTTATGAGACATAGCCAAATAAACTCTTTTTATTTATTTTTTTGTCATATAAACTCTCCAACTTTCATATCACTTTTTCTATCTTAAAAGTTCTAGGGTATATCAACCCCATATCATAAGTTTACGAGCGAGTGGCGGACCTAAGAATTTTTATTAAAGGGGGTAATAAAAATTTTTAAGTGAACATGAAATTTTTTTAAGGAAATATTTGAAAATTTTAAGAGTTAGGGGACTAAAAACTAATTTTAGGGGGGCATAATTGAAATATAAAATTTTTTGAAGGGGGATTTTTGAATTTTTTTGAGGCTAGGGTGCAACATATATTTTATAAGTGAACATGAAAAAAAAATTTAAATTTTTAAGGAAATATTTGAAACTTTTAAGAGTTGGGAGGCCAAAAATTAATTTTTGAGGGGTGAAATTGAAATATAAAATTTTTTTAAGGGTTTTTTTTGAAAAATTTCCCCCTCCCCCTAGATTCGCGTCTATTTACGGCTACATTTGAACTGTTTTTCAAGTCTTTAACGTGTAATTCCCCATCTAAGAAGGGTGAGCATAGTTCGACTTAAATTTATCAAAACCAATTGATTTTTGATTCTAAAAATATGAAACTGAACCAAAATAGATAAGGATCTAATTCAAAACCAACCAACCTAATGTTTTGGTCATTTCAATTTGATTTGATCGGGTTTTTTATTTTTTATTTTATAATTATTTCTTATATATTCCTATACATTTTTTATGTTTTACATATATAAATATACTTTTATACATATTTATCATATTTACATGGATGTATGTATGTGTGTGTGTATATTAAGAAAATAAAATTCAATTTTTGGTTTAGTTTGATTTGGTTTGATTTTTCAATCTATGAAAGTAAACCAAAATTTTTCATTATTTCAAATCAAACAAAATCAATTTATCTTGATTTAATTAAATCAGTTCGGTTTGATTCGATTCTTCAATTTAGTCGGTTTTTTCTCACCCTATCCACTCTTACCAGCACAATGTCCTTATTTGAAGGAAACTTTATTATTTTACCCTAATAATAAATTAAATTTTAATAAATAATTAAAATTTATAAAAAAAATATAAAAAAATATTCAAAATCTAACGGAAATTTCCAAAAAAAAAAAAAGCCCAAATCTCTATTTCATTCTGAATTTAAAGTAACCCGTATAAAAATGAATGAAAATGTACATTAAACGAGGGCTAATCCGTCATTATAGAAAAAAATCTAAATCATAAATTCGCCCAATGGTCAGGTTATCAATAAATAAGTGGCGTTTTTACTCAGCAACCTAAAAATCCTCTTGCCATCAGGAAAAGTAAGACATAAACAGTCGGTCTATAAATAGTCTTTCCTTAATCACAAAATGTAAAAACGCTAAAAAAGGTAAAAGTAAAATCTCTCACTCTTTTGTTCACTTTCCTAGTTTCTTTCTTCTTCTTAATTTTTTTCTTACGTTTTCCCGCCATTTCTATTTACAGTCGAAAAATAGTCGTAGAAGTTTCCGGTAATCGCCGCGATGTCACGTCTCTTAACGTTCAAAAGATAGTCTCGAAGCTTGCCTCCGATGAAACCAAATCTCGCTAAGTAAAAGAAGAAAACACAAAATAATTGTTTGCTTTAAACAAATTAAATAAATAATTTCTAATTTTATTTATTTATTTTTAAATATTGAAATGTCAGGAGGGAATAATTCTGTTGAACTCGTGGTTAGAAGAAGAAAGATCGATAAAATTTTTCAATTATATTGTACGGGGAACTGCCAGTCGTGAGTTGAATGAAATTCCTCACTGTAAGAACATGTTTGATATTATTTTTATTTTATTGAAGAAATTAGTTGTGAATTGATTATTGTTTTGAAATATTTTATTTGCAGCTGAAACGTGGCCGCTTCTTGTTACATTGTTAATTTATACAATGTGTTTTATTGGCGATTTCAACTAGCAAGCGGCGATTACCAAAGGCTAGTTTCATTATAGCTAAAGGGATTTTTTTTTGGATTGTTGGTAGCATTCATTTTATCACCTGATAATGATAAAAATTTCAATGCAGGCAAGATGTTTACCCTGTTAGTCTTTTTTTTTTCCATGGTTTAAATGTTACATGACCACACCATATGTCAGTTGTTATTGTCTAATTTATTGCTTTGCTTTGCTATAGAACTGATGCATCTGTATATAGAGAAGGCAGAAACAATTTTGGTAGCGAAAAATGACAATTAGGGTAATTTAAAAGAGGTCTTTCACCGTGTTTTGATTCTCCATTCTTATTTCTAGAAAATCCCCGAGGAGATTTCCCGGATCGAACTTAGTGAAGGCATTGTTAAGGGGATTGTTCAGATTTTCTCTTTTGAAAGGTACATCTACAACTATCCCAATTTATTGCATTTGTTTCGCCTTTTGCTTTACTTCAAGCTTGGATTTGATTGATTGTATAGTTGCTGACTATGATTGACACGGGCTGGCTTCCCTTTTATAATGTGGTGACGGATCGAGGAGGGAAAGTTCACAGGTAAATTATTGAGTGTGTTAATTCTTACCCGTTGAAAGATTGTCCAAATATGGGTTGTCTAACCTTGGAGATTCATAATGTTGTGCAGATTCCAAGATCTGCGTAGTTGGTGCATCTGCTCATTTTTATCTCACGTTGGCTTCATTTAATTTTGTTACATTATTGTTTTGACTTTCGTCTTTCAGACAATGAGACAACGATAGAAAGTTGTTCTCACTGCTTCAAGATCCCGATTTCCAAGTTTGGTTTTCCCTGACTCAACGGATTGACATTCTATTTGGAACATGGGATATGGCCATAAGGAACTCTTGCAAGACATCTGGTGGGCTTCACTTCAATTTACTATATTGTTCCTCTTGTGGTCATAGGTACTTTTCTTCCCATCTAAGGGATTTTTATTCTCGTGACAATGTATAAATCCTATACTTTTGATCAGTAAATAATTTAAGTTCTACTATTTATTGATTCTGGTACTTACAGCTATCACTTCTCTGTCTCAATATTAATTTGCGATATAATTTTTTTGGTCAGTTCAAATTTTGGAGTCATACTGGTGCTTCACTCAAAAGAAAAACTTGTTACTGCAAAAGAAGGTCCCAACTGCAGGTAGTCAACCACACCCAATAATGTTAACTGTTATTATTACCCTTTTGCATCTTGCTTTCACATGGTGAGAAAATAGAGTTGGAGGTACTTTTTGTTTGCCTTCTGGGTTTTTCCTGTAACACATTTAAATCACATTGACCCAATTAGTTTTCAACTTAATGCACAGTTCAAACTAAAATAGTTTTTATTTCAACATGCAAGCCATTTTCATGATCTGTATAGTTGCTGCAATTGATCCGTGTCATGGGTGCAAAATGTTTCTCTTCATTTAATTTGTAAAAGCATGGTTATTTTTTTAACCGAAGTACGCTTCAGGGAGTTGGTCAATGCAGCAAGGCATCTCAACATGCAACTAGGGTTGAGGTTCTGATTTTAATTTTGATGTCATTGCATGTACCTTAGTTCAGTTGGCTTAATTTTTTCATCCAACCTGATATTCTTTTTTCCTGTTTCAAATGGTATCTTTTGTTTCATCTCCTTTCATAGGTGTTGGAACTTCCTCTTGATTTTCTGTAGCTTATCAATTCAGCTTTGGGGTCCAGTGGCGGAACTACATTAGTTCAAGGGAGGGCAGTGGCCCGGGCTTAACAAAATATAAGAAGGGGTACATAACCGAAGAAAGAAATATATGTAGGGCTCAATAAAACATAAGGAAACGTGTAAGGTAAGAATTGTTGGTTTTTTCTTTTTTTTTTTAATAAAAGCTAATAGTTATCAGTTATAACTTTACAAAAAAGAGTTCTCAAAAATTGAACCATGGTATATACTAAGGTTCTCAATTGTCACTTTTTAACTTTTATACAAACAGAGCAAAAAAAAAAACAAGTTGACTCTACTCCTCACAGAGTCACGCTTTTAGACTGACTCTAGATATTCTACCATCACCAGACACTGTACGGCGATCACAACTTGGCGTTATATCTTGATTTTATTTTTGAGGCACTATTTTGACAGCCATTCAATTTTCTTGTAAGTTTTCTTCTTAAAAATATTGTTGTATTTTTTTAAAATATATATATATATAATTGATAAATGTTTTTAGGATATCGATTATTTAATTTGCTTTATTGTTCAATGGTAATTTTTTTAATGTATGAATATTTTCTATTTAAATATTAAATGATTATAATATTGCCCGGGCTAAGACTTTTTTCTAGTTCCACCCATGTTGGGGTCAATGCATGGTAGCCACTAGCCAGTGTTATATACCACATCAGTACAACTATCTTGAGTTGCTTGACTTATGTGAAAGAGCTTGAGTGATGGCAAGGCACATATTAGCTTCACATTTTCGTTTTATGAGGATGACTATCCAATCCATGGTGTACTCCAGCCCACTCACTCCACCCTACCCCACCTCTCTATCTCCCTTTCTCTTTCAGCATATCTTTATTACATGATTTAGAGCCTAAATGTCATTTAATAGTAAATTCAATTAGTCCTTCTGTTTTCTTGATTGTGCAAAGGAGACTGCGAGTTACATTATCATATATCTTGGTTCAATTTTTTAATATGTTAGCCAGAATTATTGTAGGGAGCTTAAGATAAGATTTTCCTTTTTTCATCCACAGGATTATGTCAGCATGTTAAAGAGCATTTTTTTTATTATGTTTTTTTGTCAATGCAGGGTGATCCTTGAGATTCCTTGAATCTTAGAAAGAATCTCGTACCAACAATTTTGGGCTATCTGAACCGGAAGGTCTGTTGGTAATATAAATTCTATGAATTATGGCTATTTTCCTGTTTCTAACAATTGCTATTTTCGTTGTTCCGTTGTTGAAATAAGAGATGTATTAAATTGTCATTATTCCTTCAATCATATACTCATATAATTTGGGCTAAAATATTTATAAGCATCTGTTCATATATGATATCTTTGGATAGATTTAGGTGGTAAACATGTCATATGATCTGATATGTTATTTCTGAAGTAATTAGTATTAAGAGCTATAATCTTATTTGTAGGACCATGATACGAAATGATTTCCAAGTTCACTAGAGGCCAACTAAAATGTAGAAAATACAGTGGATCCTTGTATAGACTACACATTTTGGAAATGTATAAACAATTGAAATTCATTTTCTCATTATTCTATTGGTGGTCATTGCTGTTACTGGAGGAAGATACATTTATTGCCATTTAAGTGAGATTTAGGCAATCCCCTTACAATGTAAATTGAGCGCAGCAACACATTTGATCTAGGTTAGGGACTTGTACGGTGGTCATACATTTGTGCATTGACTGTTTCAATGTCTTTTTGTTCTTCAATTCTCTAAGTTTTGTACTTCTGTTTATAAGCTTATGCTGCTTTTATATCATTTTGCTTAAAAAATCTTGTACCTTCTGTTTTAGTGTGTGATTTTTGCAGTAATCAATTGAACTTTCCTTGGCAGTTAATTTTTGTTTCGGAGAACTTTTTTGCTCTTCTCCTTTGTATCTTACAGTAATATGTATATATTTAAGTCACTTTATCTCTTAATTTTCACAGCTATATTTTTAATTTTACTGGGCAATTCATTGGTTGTCAAGCTCTAGAAGATCAATGTTGTCGCATAATTTTTGCATTACTGAAGACATTTAAAAGCAACCCATCCAAAGAAATTGTTAGAGTGCATGGTGAACAGCTTCAGGTACTTGTTTATTCTGACATCATAACATCTTTATTCAACCCAGCTTATATTTACTGAAAGCTCTGTTCATTGTTTGTGTTTTGTGTAGTTTTTGGTATCAAAGTGGTGGCTTGCTGCATTTCCTCTTATTGGGTCTTTACTCCTCCTCCAGCTAACTGTGCATTTTGATCCATCTCTTAATGATTTTGTTAGAGTAGGTTTCTTTGACTTGATAGTAAGAAGGGTAAGTTGACTTTTGTATTAAGCAATAGATTTGTTGTGATGAGGGACAAGATTTCCATCAGGGGTTATGCCAAGCCGACTCTCCTAGGATCACTTGTTGAAGGTAGACTACCTATGAGTTTAGTATGGTTTGCATAGTTTCTCGGGCTTTTTTTTTCCTTATTCCTTCTCATCTGTTTTCACCTTTATCCATATCCTTACCTTTTCTTTTTCCAGTCTATCAACAGATCTTGTTATCTTCCACCAAGATTACTTCTATTGAGGTGCTTGCTCTAAGGCTTTCTGTGCTTAAGAATAGCACACGGCTGTAAACTTTTATTAAATTCTGAAAACTTTGAAATCTGAAAATAACTTTAATACATGCTAGATTGCTAGGTATTTATAGAGGTAGAAACCCTGTAACCTAAAGACTCTATAGACTAAACCAAATCCAATAAGGATTTGTATCAAAGCACAACCAACACTTATTATAATCCAATAAGGATTAAAGACAAACACTCAACAATTAAGTAAAACTTCCTAAACACATAAAAGAAAAGAATTTCCTGGAAACCATAAAATTCCAGAAATACCCCTGTGAACCAGAAAATTACAGAAATACGCCTGCACTAAAAACAGAATTCCTACGACACCAAAACACATTTTTTTTGTCCGCATCAGAGACAGGTACTTAACAAGAAATTGAGAATTTTCTTTGAAATGTTATTTGGAAATTTCCCATCAAGTAAAGAAGAGATGAAGAAAAGGAGCAAAACACCATCCTTGTGCATTAATATATGTGACATGCATGTGGACGTACTGGTGTGTGCATTGATTATGTTGCTTGATTTGAGGAATTTTCCATTTAATTTTATCAGTGAAAACTTTTATATAAGTTGTGAAAAAATAATATACATTTGGTTTTCAAGTTATGCATAAATGTAACTATTGCAGATAATTGATGTTTTGCCTCAATTTTTTACAGAGTAACCAAGATTTATGTCTAATTGTCATAAACATTAGACAAATTACTGTAGTTAATGGCATACATCCCTATCTGTAGCTGTGCATCTGTAGTTGCTCTCTATGGTTCTACCTAAGTACCTGTCTTATGCATTGCCTTTTTTTTTTTTTTTCAAACTGTCGCCTCACAAATCATTCTTTGGTTTTGTGGAGTTGGTAAAAGAGTTGACATCTCAAGTTGTTACATTTGAGCATGAGGGTAACCGGAGCAAGGCTCTTAAATTCTGCGACTTACAAGTACGTTCAAATTCCTTGCTGCAACTGAATGATGGATCTAGCTTTTGTCAGTATAGCATTCCCAATCACCAGCACATCAATTGCTCTCTGAATTGTAAGATGAGATGAAGCGCAGGAAACTTACAAAGGTCTGATTAGATGTCTTCAGCAAATTGGTGGTATGCATGAGCTAGATATGTATTGCCAGGGATTGGCTGCTCAAATGGGCCTGGTTCAGCACGATTTGGAGTTCACAGAATTGCAGGTTTAAACTGTCTTAAGGTGGTAACAGTCTCCTATTTGATGCAGTGCCAGCTTTAAAAATGCCATTAATTCCTAGCAGGAATATAGCTGTATGCCTCTTCCTTTCTTGAAGTTGATTTAGGGCCAGCTTATTTGCAGTACCATTTCAATGAAAATTTGCACTGGTAATTCAATATTACATTTATGGTTCTGGGTTTACTCGGAATGATTTCTCCCACCTCTTATTGTTTTCTCTGAGAATATCTTTGAAAATGGATGGAAAGAGCTTGTTTGAGTTGCTATCTCTTGCAACTTTTCATCTAAGCATCTATCTGCTTAGAGGTATATATATATATATATATTTTTTTTTGATGAGGGCTTAGAGGTATATTTGGTTATCATTGGAGGGAGGGAGAAATATATAGAGGGTGAATCACCCCTTCAATCTGTCTCCCATTAGATGTTACATTTTTTATTGTTAACCCCATTTTCTTTCTAACAGACCAAAATGCTAGAGAAATTTCAAAAAAAAAAAATTATTGATTGGCATTTATTTATCCTTTTTTTGTCCTCAATATGTGGAAAGGCATACATTCAAATAGATAAATGAGACCATTTATTGATTTGAGTTCAAATATTTTTCAAATTGCAACTGTAAGTATTTTTATGCTAACCTTAATACACTTGTTAAATTAAATTCTGAATACTAGTATATAAAAATTATTATATGGATAAAGGAATGGATCAAGAGATCTTCAGGAGAATTTCAACTAACGAAAATGATTGAAGGTGACTATTCGAGTAGTGCTTCTAATTCGTGTAGTAAATGCAGACAGTCAGAAACTTCATATTGTCACGACAACTATGGTGTATTGCAATAAAATCGGATAAACAAGATCCTAGTTTATTAGTTGTTTAACTTTGTTTGAAATCTATCTTTTTTATTTCCTGTTTAAAACCAAGATAATGATCTCTAATTTCCTTTTCCCTTGTGTTTTGTGTAGCATTACAGAAGATCTTTTGTTGGTTTTGCTAGAACAGGAATATAAGGCCTTTTGGTATCACATGCCATTTTTTCCTGCATTAAGAACTTTTCAATCTTTTTAAAGGAATTGATGCTAGCCCTCCAAGTGTCAGATGATGATAAAAGTTTGATGAAATAATAGATATCATCAAAACAATTTGATAGAATGTGTCCCAGTTGCATTTAGTTCCATGGTTAATGGTAACCCTCTTCTACTAATTGGATCTATTAACAAAATCAAATATTTACTATATTTCATTGAGTTCCAGCAAAAGCTTTTAGAATTTAATTTTTATCAGCAATCACTATTAATTTTTAGATTGCAAATCTTTGACACAACATGCTAATAAGTGCTCGGTAGTTTGATGGCATTATGTTTTGACTTTGACATGATGGCATGAGTCTTTCGAATTGGGCATTTGCTATGTTATTTGCTCTTTTGAAAGCTTTACCTCTTTTAATTCTCTTTATCATGGATATCTTTCCTTGATACAATCTTACATCCTATGTTTGTCTTTGTTGGCTGCACTGTTAGTTGTTTGTGGGCATTGCAAGAAGATCATTTTGATGAATTTTTCAATAAACTGAAAGGTTGAAAGCAGTTAATTTTTGCATTGTATTTGTTTTCATGGATATGGTGCATATTTTAGCATGATGTCTTGATGTTCTATTTATCTTAGGAGCTCTCGTGGTCCAATTCCTCTGCAAGCAAGGAGAGCACTGAATATATCTATCCAATGATAATTAAACTTCAGGTACCAAAACATTTGTTCCATGTACACATACGCTTATAGATAAATAGCTGATGAAAGATACATTGGCTTAGTCATTTTGCAAACATAGATATTCCTGCTAATATTAGGTTTTCATGCTCTTATTATGCTGCCAATTTAGTTCATGCTTTTCTCGCACCATCTAAAGACCAGAGTTGTTGAAGAAAAAGAGCAAGTGGGAAACAAAATATCCCACATGGATAAAATATAAAGGACACAAGGCCCATATAAGCTATAAGTGCAACAAGTCAAAATGGCTTAGACCATATTGACAACAAGCTGCACCAACTTGAGGCGGCACTCACACGGACCAGACCCGCCTGCCTCTGGTACTCACAGGGGGGCTCCAAGAATAGTGATTCTTGTCAATTTTAGTTGCTGTTTTAACATCTGGAAAGTTGGCTCAAAAAACATTTGGAAAGTTTCCCGTGGGAGGGAGAAAGGGTATGTAGTGGTTGTTAGCTTCTATGCAATATAATTTGATGATATTCAATGTGCTATGTGAAGTTATGTGCTAGTGCCAATGAAAAATCTGGCATATACCTTCATGCAGATAATTTATCAACTTGGTATGGCATGGCATCTATGATGGACAACACCTCCATGTGACATGGCAGAAGTTCATCATAGAAAAGCACCAAAGTTATTTAGAACTGGTATTCCCTAACATGGATCAGGTATTCTAATGACTAGCATGAGTCCTATTGTCGTGCAATTGTGCAGTTCACCAGTAATTTTCTTGCAGTTCAATTGCAAATGATTTTTCGTCATTTCTTGATAGTAAATGTTGTGGCTATTACAACCCAATCCCACATAAAAGGAGTGGGTTCAATTTATTTAATAGTGGCTTTAATGACGTTCTATTGGCATAAAGAGGTGTTGGGTTGAGTGGGTAGTCCCAAGATATTGGATCATTTTCATTACTAGATTTTATCTGTATATGAAATTTTACTCTTGTTGATCCACATGTTATTGAAAATCGAACATATTTTCAAGAATAGATTCATTTTCATTACTGACCAAATTAATAGGGGTAATTCTTGTTGTCTAATGCAGTCTTTGGATTTTTATCTAGCTATCATGGTTGAACTAGGATTGGAACTCCATTTTGGAGCAAGCACGGGCATATATGAATTTGCTAGATCTATTCACAACATTTAGGCGGGTGCTACTTCAGATCTTAGGTTCTTTGCAACATTTTTTGCAATCCAACATCCACTGTCCGCAAGGTAACTTTGCAGCTCTCTATACCTTGAGACTCTGTTTTCTGTTGTTCTGATATTTTTGCAATGATTTATGGGGTTCGAGGTTTTCTCAAGCTGCTGCCTTTGCATGAGCTTAAGTTTCTTTATGTTAGCACTGGTGAACAACATTTGTGATCCTATTGGCATGGAAGCATAGATGGTCGTGTTTTTCTTTTATTTCCCGTTTTGAAAAAGATGGGAATGTGGATGGTTTTGATAATATCCTAGGTTGAATCATAGTACTTTCTTGTATCACAAAACTAGCTGAAAATTGGACAAATGATGCTTTTCAATTTTAACATTTATGAAACCTGCAATATCTTCAGCATTTCAAAATAATGTTCTGCATTTGTTTAGGCCACAATTTCAATTTTATTACAATACAACCGAATGAGAGAAAAAAAGAGACTTTTCTATGGTCCAAAAATTGCTTGCAGGTATGTGTTGCTCATTAATTTTTCTACTGCCATGTTATGTGCGACCCTAGGATTTCACTTGATGAAAATCCAGTATAAGTAAATTATACTACTCCCTCCATCCCAAATAGATATTGTTTAGTACATGCAGGAGAATTAAGAAGTAGTTTATTTAGGAAAATGAGTTGGTTTATTAAAAAAATCAACACAATTTTCCTTGATTAGTAAGTTTATTATAACTAGGACTAATGTTGAAGGTAAATCTACTGCCACAATTAATAAGGGGACATAACATTTAATCACGTAAGTAATGAATGCCTGCCAATAATTTGGAACAGGAACAGAGGGAGTGAATTTTTTTAGTGCAAGGTTTTGTTTGAATCATGAACATTAGTCTGATTCCCTTACTGCAGTACTTACCATAAATAAGCAGATGATCATGATGTAGACAAATCTTGTCAGCAGTGTTAATGATTTCAAACTGTAAAAGCTTTCATTTGACTTTATTTTAGTACAATTCAAGTCCTAAATTTAATGCATGTTTATATCCTCTTTGTAGAATTACATGAAACTCTTTAACAAAACGAAGTAGTTCGTAACTGTGTTATAATACATGTTTCAGTAAGATGTTAGGCCGTGAATCTTGGCATAATCATAAAGCCTTAATGTAGCTGTATTTTCAACAATAAAATATATGATATAGCCTATAATTGCATCCATATCTGTTACATTTGTTTCAAGGTTTAACAGTTGCAATTCATTTCTCTAGCTTTTTTTGGCTTTAATTCATCTACAATAGTAGCTTTGTCCAAGCATAGTTACCTGTCTTCCGCAACTGTTAATGACATCTTCGATGGAGTCCATGGGAAACTCAGGGTTATTTTCCTAGCTTGAAAGAAAAATGCATCCTGTGAATCTGCATATTCAAAGATAAAAACAGTAAAGAGTATAGAAATCAAGAAGATTCAGAATTCAGATATCAGCAGTTGATCAGATTTACTTATCATTAGGCTGACAAGGCACAAGCACAAACCATTTCTCGGTTCTTTAGAATGCTCACTACTACTCCTGGACTGAATTCAGAGCTATTGTGAATGTGAAAAGGATGACTTTGATCATATTCTTCTTGAAGGTTTCTATTTGTTGCAGCTCTCTCAATTGAATGGAGATTAGTAGTAACAAAAATCTTCCTTCTTGTTCTTATCCTTGGATATGCAAAGGAAGAGCCTCTCATAAGCAGCAGCCATTTTAGTAGCAGTGAACAACTGCATCCCTTTTTGTCTAGCAGCCTGTCCTTTCTTTTCTAGAACTCCTCTCCCATCTTCCATAACTCTATAAAGTGCTTTCTTCAACGAATTTACAGTTGGTGGAAAGACATAACCAATTTCTTCACTAACAATCACAGATCCTGTGATGCTAGCTACCCTTGTTGCCATAACAGGCTTACCACTAAGCATTGCTTCTAACAAAGTATGATCTAATCCTTGAGCTCTAAGAGTCGGATTCACAAAAATGTCTATTCCATTGTAGAATCTTGCCAGTTGAGTTTGCTCGAGTGGCCCCAGGACAAGTGTATTAGGTCCAAGATCTCTATATCGAGAACCCCAAGGACCATCACCAGCAACCAGAACAACAGTACTATCATGAAATGTATCATTTTCCTTGAGCATTTGTCTCAGTGCTTCAAACATTAAGGGGTGTCCTTTATCCTTCACCAACCTTCCTGCCATGCCCAATACTAATGATCTGCTCTCTTTGATGCCAAACTTCCGCTTGAATTCCTTCCCCTTAGTAGCAGCAGGCCTGAAACTCTCCTCATCCACCCCATTCAGAATGATGTGAACTCTGTCTTCTGGGATCATGTAAATCCTTTTGAGGACATCTCCAGCATGATCACTAGTAGCAACATGGTGAGCGTAACTGGGGAAAAATTTCACCTCTTCGATGACCTTGCTTACTCTCTCAGTCAATGAGTCTGCTGGATGTTCCTCAGGATTTCGTAAAATTTCCTGAATGATATCAGTATGAATGGTTTCATATGCAATTCCATGCCAAGTAACAGCCAAGTTAGTCAGGTTCCTAGACCGACCATGCCATAGCCCAACACTTTCAGTGTGGACAACATCAAAAGGTTTTCCAGTTGAATTTTGACTTTGAAAAAGCTTCCAGACCGAAGCTTGGTCAAGAAAACCAGCAGCTGTCGGTTTTGATAGGTGAAAATATAAATTGCTAATTGGGTACTTTGGGAAGGAAGAGTTAGGAGGAGTAGTGAAAACATGAAGCTCATGCCCTCTTTTGGCAAGTGCAAGATGAAGAGTCAAGGCATGGCGTTCGAGCCCTCCAGCATGAGATCTATCAGGCCATTTCTTGACAAAAAGAGCAATTTTAAGGAGTTTTTGGGGTGGTTTTGAAGGAAATGAAAGATGATTCCAAGCAGAAGGGAAGGAAAGGAGATTAATGGGTTGGTTTTGATTTTGCAATATAACTTGATTTTTGGAATAGCATGGAGCAGAATATTGAAACCAAAAGAGAAATGAAATGAATGATAATGCAGAAAACAATGCAATGATGAAGCAAAAGCAACGAAAGCTCGAGAAAGGAAAATGATCCTTAGCCATCAATCTAATTGCCGGTTATTAGATTAAAAAAATACTACTAGTAATATGTTTTTCAGAAAGTCAGTTCAAGTCTAGTGATAGAACTGAATGAGATGCATTCTTTGAGTGCTATTCTATTTCAGTTCTTGAATTAGAAGGCAGATGCACATGGTTCTGTTCTGCACCAAAAGTACAGGTGAAGCAAATACCAAGACCCTTTATTTTAGTGAATTCTATATGATTACTTCAAGAAAAATAGCGGCAATTATGGTTATGCAATGAGATCATCATTGACTTATAGATTAAAATATTCTGCAATTTGTATCTATTTCTCATATTATATATCAAGCCAGCCTACTGACTCCCTAGAGCATTGCAAATATAATACAAGAGACAAAAATGGAGCAGTTCCAATACAGCCTGCAATTAAATAGTATATTCTACCAAATCAAGTACCTCAAGCAATAGATCAAGAAGAGTTTATTAATTTTCTCAATTTCAAGGCTAAAACAAACAGTATTTAAAAAAAAACTAAACACATTTATTACCATGCATTTTCGACATTTCAAAACTCTTTCACATGAAAGATTAATAGATTGAAATTAGGAACGGTGTCAAACAAATTCTATAATTCGAGATATAAACTCACACTTTTCTTTTTATTTTTTTTCTATTTATTTGTTATAGTAGTTATCATTTCATTAAATTCCTTATTATCATATAAAATTTCATAATATTTATATTGTACTAATTATTCATAAATCTAAAGGAGTCATCTAATACTAGAAAGAAAATCATTTGCATAATAAATAAAAATATAAAATTGTGATCCAGAATCTTGAATGAAATTGATCGAAATTAATGAACAAACTGCCGAGTGTTAAATTACGCGAGTCCATAATCCTATAGTAACATTAAACATGAAATGAATTGTATGTGTCAAACATTTAACTGGGAGTGATAATCCTATATCGTGAACTGAGCTCTTACCTAACAATATTTCAGGGATTGAGATAAGTTAAGAAGAGAGAAAAGAACATAATGCTGATGATGCTAACAAAATTAACCGGTAATTGATATTGCTACATTAAAGAGAAACAATCAACAATTTTAGCATAACCATGGCCTTTAGTATCTAAGACACGAACAGTAGAATGAAGGGCAGAACCCTCTACTCTATACGAAAGGTGGTGATGCAGATGTACTGAGAGGAGTCACTCAAGCTGCATTCATTTGTTTCAACTACACAAAAAACCTTCTTCCCTAAATATGTCACATGTACAACGCTCTTGCAATAATCAGTAACATCCCACGGAATTCATGGAGGTACAAAATCTGATACTTCAAATATAGTTGGTGCATACAAACACACATCATCCCCATATTTTGTAAAGGTAAACTCGTATAACTCGTGCAGTGCATAAGCGTAGTACCTTTAAAATCCTCGTGCTTAGAAACAGGGAGCCTGATGAGGCTGTGACACTTTTACTGTTACAGTAGACAACTTATTTTGATATTTTGTATGAATTAAGTGTTATGTTTTTAGATTTTTATTATCTAGTAGAAGTCAAGGGAAGTTAGCTAGATAATTCTAAAATGATATGTAACTTGTGGAGGAGCTTAAAATCAGCTATTGTTTAGGTAACAAATCTGCAGAATTAGGTGTAGCAGTTAGCTCCTTGCTTTTGTAACTTATATATATTTATGTGGGTTTAGGAAATAAATGTAGAACCTTCACTTCAGTTTTTCTTGCTATTCTTCTTAAAATTATGCTTCTAAGTTAACATATGGTATCAGAGCACTTAAGTTCTTAGAGGGACTGAGAAAGAGAGAAAACCAGCAATCTTTACTTCACAAAAACAAACTTGAAACCTGTGAGATCAGTCATGGCTTCTAGTAGTGTTACGGCACCAACGATTCCTGTATTTTCAGGAGAAAATTATGTTGTTTGGGCTGTGAAAATGAAGACTTATTTGAGGGGTCTTGACCTTTGGGAAGTTGTAGAAACAAGGAGAGATCCTCCACCACTTAGAGCCAATCCCACACTTGCACAAATGAAGCATCATGCCGAAGAATCAGCAAAGAAATTCAAGGCTTTGTCATGCCTTCAAGCAGCTTTATCTGAAGCCATTTTTTATAGAATTATGGCATGTGAGTCACCTAAGGAGGCCTGGGACAAACTCAAGGAGGCGTTTCAAGGTAGTGACAAGACAAGGTAGATGCAAGTCTTGAATCTTAGAAGGGAATTCTGGCTTCTCAAGATGAAAGATTCTGAGACAGTCAAGGAGTATGCTGATAGGCTTTTAAGGGTGGTGAACAAAATCAGACTACTAGGTGAAGAGCTGACTGATAAGACTGTTGTGGAGAAAGTGTTAGTGAGCTTACCTGAAAAGTTTGAGGCAAAGATCTCATCCCTTGAGGATTCTAGAGATCTTAATCAAATCACTCTGCCGGAATTTTTAAATGCCTTGCAGGCACAAGAGTAGAGGAGATCAATAAGACAAGAAGAAGCTGAAGAAGGAGCTTTAATGGCTTAACAAAAGGGTAAGACTACAACCACTGGTGAAGGAAAAAAGCAATATGGTGTCAAGAAAGACAAAGAAAATAAAGACACACAAGAAAACAAAGGAGGCAAAAAAGGAAAATACAAGCCATATCCTCATTGCGACAGGAAGGGACACTCACCAAATTGGTGTTGGTACAGGCCTAATGTCCAATGTAGAAAATGCAAGCAATTTGGACACATTGATAAGGTTTTCAAAAGTGATCAGCAAGTACAGCAAGCACAAGTAGCTGAAAGTGGTCAACAACAGCAACAAGATGAGCACTTATTTGTTGCTACGTGTTATACTACAAGCAACTACCATGAAGCCTGGCTTATTGACAGTGGATGCTCAAATCACATGACATCTGATTCAGGCATCTTCGTTGACATGGACAAAACTTTCTCCTCCAAAGTAAAAGTGGGAAATGGAGAATTTTTAGAAGTCAAAGGCAAAGGCACAATTGCTGTCCACAATTTGAAAGGTACCAAACTAATTTTAGATGTCTTATATATGCCTAATATTAGTCAAAATCTTCTTAGTGTTCCTCAAATGCTTGAGAAGCATTATATTTTGCACTTTGAAGATAATGCATATACAATAACTGATCCAATTGGTTCAGAATTATTTGCTGTCAAAATGAAAAACAAATGCTTTCCACTTAATTGGAAGTAAGTTGAAATGCAGGCTTTAGTTGGATCAGTTGATGTATCATCTCTTTGGCATAAGAGATTAGGCCATTTTAATTATGGCGCCTTGAAATATATGCATGATAAAGGTCTTACAAAAGACTTACCTGCTGTCCATGATCACAAGCATGTGTGCAATGTGTGTCAGTTTGGAAAACAATTAAAGTTGCCATTTGCTGTAAATCAGGCCTGGAGAGCATCAAATAAATTACAATTGATTCATACAGATGTGTGTGGACCAATGAAAACACCTTCACTCAATGGCAACAAATATTTCTTGTTGTTTATTGATGACTACACTCGAATGTGTTGGGTATTTTTCTTAAAACATAAATCTGAAGTGTTCAATGAATTTCAAATATTCAAGTCACTTGTTGAAAATCAATGTGGAAACAAAATTAAGATGCTTAAGTCTGATAATGGGACCGAGTATACTTCATTGCAATTCAAGAAGTACCTTCAAGAGGCAGGAATTCATCATCAGTTTACCGTTCCATATACTCCGCAACAAAACGAAGTAAGCGAAAGAAAAAACAAGTCTGTCATGGAAATGGCTAGATGTTTGTTATTTGAGAAGGGTCTTCCGAAGAATTTCCGGTCTGAGGCATTCAATACTTCAGTTTATCTTCTCAATATGCTTCCAACAAAAGCCTTAGCTGGAAAGACTCCATTTTAAGCCTGGTTTGAAGTAAAGCCATCGGTAGCAAATCTCAGGGTATTTGGATGTGTTTGTTATGTCCATGTACCTGATGTAAAAAGGGACAAGCTGGATAAAAGAGCAATTACAGGTGTGTTTTTGGGTTATAGCAGCAACAACAAAGCATATAGAGTGTTTGATCTACAAGCACAAAAAGTTATTGTTGCTAGAGATGTGAAGTTCGATGAAGCTGGGACTTAGAGTTGGAGCAAGGGAACGGTAGAAACTAAAGAAAAAAGTTTAATTGAAGGGAATATTCCTCAAAAACTGATGGAGCAGAATTAGAAAGTGATTCAGAAGATGTAGTCAGAGGCAAAAGACTCTTAACAGAGATATATGAAAGGTGTAATGCAGCCTCCTTGATAGAACTCGTCACTTATGAAGAGGCTGCAAACTTAGAAGGTTGGATGAACGCAATGAAGGAGGAATTGCACATGATCAATAAAAATGAAACCTGGAAATTGGTTGATAGACCTAACAGCAGAAAAGTGATTAGTCTAAAATGGGTTTTTAGAACCAAAATGAATCCAGATGGTTCTATAAACAAACTTAAAGCAAGACTGGTTGTGAAGGCTTATTCTAAGCAAGAAGACATTGATTTTTCTGATACCTTTGCTCTGGTAGCAAGTTATGACACTATCAGACTTCTACTTGTAGCTAAAAAATCTTGGAAGGTATTCCAATTAGATGTGAAATCAGCTTTCCTCAATGGCTATTTGAATGAGGGAATTTATGTTGAGTAGCCTGAAGGGTTTGTTTTAAAAACCAAGAAGAAAAAGTTTATTTGCTCAAGAAGGCTTTGTATGGCCTAAAACAGGCTCCGCGAGCTTCGTATAGCAGAATTGATGACTACTTAAGCAAACTAGACTTTGATAGAAGCAAAAGTGAGTATACTCTATATGTGAAGCAATCGAAAAATGATATTTTAATAGTGTCACTTTATGTTGATGACCTGCTGGTTACTGGTAGCAATGTTAATTTAATTAATGAATTCAAGGCTGAGATGAAAAAAGAATTTGAAATGACAGATTTGGGGGAGA
>CANYLF012507493.1:0-23496 GCA_948193215.1 Bocquillonia castaneifolia
TGAGAATCCTAGTGTTCTCAGGATTCTTAAAAATATTCAATTCATTGTTTTGTGTAAATACATAGCTATTAGATCTAGTTCTCCTTTGTATAAAACTTCTGTAATTAGTGTTGAGGGTGACTTGAGTAGAGTTTTGTTACCATGTAGCAAGGCTATCACTTTGCCTGTTTTGTTCCCATTCTTGATAGAAGTAATGGATTTTTTTGGTTTGCTTACAAAAAAAATTATAAAGACCCATGAAAAATAATTATAAAATTAAATTTATTAATAAAAAATTTAAGGTTAATTTTATAAAAAAAATATAAGAACTAATTGTCAATAGAAAATTTACAATACGTGAAATGTATAATTTTTAGGTGATTTTTGTCACAAAACAAACTGCTATTAAAATCCTCCAAAATGAAACATATGAAATATAGAGCAGATTTTGAACAAAAAAATCTACCTGTTGCATATTTGAGAATTACCTTTTATAGAAGCATATCCGCCAAAAAAAAATTATATGCTAACAAATATGTTCAACCAAACACCTCCAATGAGGGTAACAAAACCAACTTCATCTATCTCTAAGATTCGAGAATAACGTGACACACACACACATGAAATATAGAGCAGATTTTGAACAAAAAAATCTACCTCTTGGATATTTGAGAATTACCTTTATAGAAGCATATCCGCCAAGAAGAAAAATTATATGCTAATAAATATGTTCAACCAAACACCTCCAATGAGAGTAACAAAACCAACTTCATCTATCTCTGAGATTTGAGAATAACATGTCATATATATATATATATATATATATATATATATATATATATATATATATATATATATTAATCAATTTGTGAAAATAATTTTTATATTACTATTATTATTTATAAAAAATTGCACAATCATTTTTACACTTTGTAACATAGCAATTAATTTTATTAATTATGAATTTAGCTATACAATTTTCTTGTGGTTGTTTAATAAATTTTAATACATATTCATAACTTCACATATAGTTTATAGTTTAATAATAAATTTAGAATTTCACAAGTAACAATCATATATAAATATAAAACCAATAATTACTATAAGATATCCATATCAATATCTATTACCCTATAAAATTATGTCATATATCATCTTCATATCCTATGAATAGTTGAATACCCATTACCCTATAAAAAAAATTATATCAGATTCGTACCCACTACCTTCTGAAATTATATCACATTCATACCCTCTGAAATATCACCGTACTCCTTGCCCGATTAACCGAAGAAGGCACCTTTAAAAATTATTCTGGTTAACCAAATAAAATCTATACCCCATTTATTTTGTATCTATTTGACCCGAATATATCCGTACAGGTACCCATGGTAAGGTGTTTTTTTTTTTTTTTGTAAATTCAGTTTTTCCATATAAATTGGACTAGAGACTACACATCGATTCCTAATTTAGCCATCAGCACTAGACAATCTGATCTGGTTTTCAAAATGCAGCAAGGAATTTTTAAACAATAAAAAAAACATAAAATAGATAAATTATTTGAGGATGAATCAAATGCCTTATTATGCTTTGTTATTTGATGATGAATTGATTTATCAAAGAAAATGAGAACATTGGACTACTAAAAAAGAAGCAAAAAAAATATACAGCAGGAAAAACAACAGATAATTATTCTTTACAAACAAAATTTTTGCTCATCTTGAGCTACTTATAGACAGAAAAAAAAAAATCATTGACATGCAACTGACCGAGTCTTTTCGCCATCATATTCAGAACCCAAGTGTACAATACTATATACCTCACTTAAAGATCGGTCCACTTGCACTACCTGCTGCATGATCATAGCTGGGATGGAGGAAAGCGGATAACTACGAACATTTGTACATATTCTTCCATGCCTGCAGAATCCATCAAAGTTCACAGCCTTCAAAACAACTGAAACAAAAACTTGAGTTCTGAAGCAGAACATGTAGAGGACCTTTCATTTATTATTCAAAGCAAAAGATTTCAATACAATTCAAGTCGCATATAATCAGACAATAGTACAAAAAGAGTACTGTCAACTGTTTTAAACACAAGTTTACTTTTCTTTTGGCTAACCCATTCCGAATCACCTCACATTTTCTAACAATTTACCCTTTTCATTAGAACGTTTTAATGTACAAAAAAAGGCATTTCAGTAAAACTATTCATAATAGTAATATCTTTCCGAATAACAAGAGAAGATACTGATTTTATGGTTTGAGGTTAATATAATATATGATTGCCCTTGACATGTTACTGTGTCCTTATGATTTAGAGAAATCACCTTCACGATTCATACCTCACTAATTTCAGAAGGGTGCCTCAAAAGATTCATCCCATATATCTGGACTGCCATTTGAAGCATCTTCCCCATCATCTTCCATAGAAAGCCTTATGTATTCTCTATGTGCAAAACGATCCCATTCCGTCAAAGTTGGATTCTCACGTTCCTAGCACATTCATTACCAAGTAATCAGCAAACAGCTGCCAACCACCTCAGTTCAGTTCCTTATTTTAATGCGGCAATGACAGTACATGACCTTGCACATACCTGACGAATGAGGAAAGGATCACGACTTTCAAAAGCAATGAATTTATTGAGATTGAAAAGAATGTTGAAAACATTTCCAGAGAGTTTAGAATTTTTCATGTCATGTAGCGTGATGTAGCCCTCATTCTGCAAATGTCAAGTTGCACAAATGACCATACAAAGGTGTGAAACAGAACAATAAAATACATAAAATTCAATCACAAGATCCAGGTATAACCTCTGGTCCAATCATATCAAAAATCTGGCATAATATATCCTCAAAGACCACTGGCTCTTGGGCCATGCATTCCATGCGGTGCAATTGCTCTTCATAGTAAAATTGTATTTCGTTTGGCGTAATGACTCCATTGCCATCCATATCAATGCATTTGAACCTGAATCAATCATTCTGCCTGATTAGGATAACTTACATAACAACAAAGAGATATTTAAGGTAAAGAAAACATTCAAACCACACTTGAGGAGAACACATCAGTTTGGATTTGTAGATAGAAAAAAATAAAAGAAAAATTTATCAACTTAGCACTGCAGTTGCAATTTAAAAAAAAAAAACCATTTGTTTTCCTGATAAATTAAACCGCACATTAAAACTCAAGAAGTGTCAGAGGATGTGTTAATCTATTCACAGAAGTGCATGAGAAATTAATCTGCCAACGCTATGACTTTCTGCATCTCTGAAAGATAAATGTGCACTGGGCCAAAACAGCATTAGCCAACTATCTCTACATATGAAAATGCATGATTCCTCTCCTTCTACTGTTCTTCTCCTCCAACACTACACTAAACATGGTCGACAGGATAAAAGGAAGAATCTTTTGGTCCTTTCAGAAAAGTACCTCTCCAAGCCCATGCCAAGAGATTCATAGAATACACTGGGTAAATGCTCAAGTATGTCAGTGTTAGATTATATGCAATTGACCACACATGGAACTCCTGCTTAACCTGATTTTTTTTCTAATGATGAAATGCTAACATTAAGGTCATACATACAATTATTTCCATAATACAATCTTACAGAATTACATGATAATCATCAAAGGATATGAACAAGACAAGACATAATGATTTTGCATCAAATTCACTAAGGCTATGGTTTAAATATGACAACATTACTTACTATTAAACAAGACAAAAGATAAAGTTGTTCAAGTCCAATTTACTACTCAGAAAAGAAAATATATGAATTTAATTTGTTTTACAATTTTAATTTATACAGAGATAAAACCAGAGACTTCATAGCAAAGATGTTCTTAACTAAGCCTAAAAAGCGAACGAAGTATACCAGTACTCTAGCCCTGGTTCAGAAGACTTATCCTCCTCTGACAATATGAAGTAAACAAAATCTTCATAACCCATCTTTCCTTCAACCTTGCTAGTAAATTTCCTTGGTACCTAATGACAAAAAAGAATCGCACTCGTCTTTTTTAGAATACTCTCTCAATAATTAATACTAGCAATAGCAAAGAAAACACGAATGCGAACCTGGGAGAAGATTCTATCAACAATCCGATAGGTAAGAGCATGGTTACCAAATCTAATCAGGTTCTCTTTTTCTATCAGAAAATCATGGTCGGTATCGAGCTCCCAAAATTTGCAGTAGATTACATAGAAGTGCTCATAAGAAAAGTACCTGAAGTGAAAGTTGAGAAAAAAGAAAAATCAGAGAACAAAAAACTTCTTCCATGAAATAGATGAGAACAATTTCAAGAAAGACAGAAATATTGCACTTATAACAATCATAGGTAAAGAGAACAAGTTCAAGAAAGACAGCAACATTGACCTTATTAGCACTCAGGCAGCGAAATACTGCAAGACATGATTTTTCCAAGTTTCAGAATCAAGACAAAAAAATTTTAATATTTTCTTATGTGATGGTAATAAACGGCAAGAAAATGTTTGAGACAAAAAAAATAAGACATCACTTCTACTTTTCATGCTGGATGCTTGGATCAGCCAATCGTATGCAGCCTTCTCCTTATGCGCTCCATGGCATGTATAACTAGGTAAAGGAAACTACAGCCAGAATAGAAGAACAAACTTTATCTGGTCTTCAACTAGGTTAACTTCTAATCACAATGGGATACAAAATAAAGGTAACAACGCAACTACAGCCAGAACAGAAGAACTTTTAGCAAGTCTCAGATGTCTCAGCAATTAACCAATTCCTAACTTCTAAGCATGTATGGTATGAAAAGACAAAGCAAGGCAACCATTCTCAAAAACTTTTGAAATCAACAGCTCAACAAAAAAGCCATCTTCATTGAAAAGAAATACCTTAAAACTTTATTAATATCTTCCTCCTCATCTACATGCTGCATGGCAGCAATTAGGTTCCCACGTTTTAACTCCCTGAGAGTAATGCGGCCAGTTCCCGATCTATTAACATAGTAAAATATTCTGTATATCACGGTCTCAGCTGTCCCAATACAGAAGTAGTTAGAAAATAAAGGGTGGATCCCACAACTCGATATCCTCAAAAGCAAAATACTAAAAACTATCATCTGACAAGTAATCAGCTGAAAGAATCATATTTGCACATGCCAAAGTCATAACCAAAACATTTAACAAATAAAGAGCATATTTATATCAAATCCAATTAGTTTCTGAAAAGAAAATAAGGATAGCATGAATTTACCACACAATTGCAATAAACAATCACCAAACGGTATCCTAGTGCACGAGATTTTTGGTAGTGCAGGCTTAGGGGAGGGTCAGAGGTACATAAGGCCTACCTTTTCAATGGCCTCCATGTCAAGTTGAAGGGACCTACAGTTGCACCAAGTGTCTCACTCATAAGATTTCTAACAGCAATTCATAAATTTGGGAATGACTAGAGGCATTAACAAATATAACAAGAGAACAGTCAATAACCACTGGTCAAATACCGAGTCTTTTTATATGACGAAAACTCATAATCATATACAGTAAAACATGTAAACATCTACACGTATCAAATGTGGAACATTGCAAGCTTGAAATACATGTTTAGGCTTTCATGCTGGCCACAAACATTCAGGCACATTTTTTTGGTACTAAGTAATCAGCATTCAACACAAATCAATACAAAAGCAACTTAAATTACATTTTTTTAAAATCTGCCAGTTGATGACAAACAATTTGATAAAATATAATAAATGGTAACTAATTGGAATCACACCATATCTTTCTTGAAATTCTTCTGTGTTTTGCAAAAATTCCAACCCTGGATGGGTCGCCAAAAGCTCTCGTAAAATAGGTTTGAGATCATCCTGCATTAAGATAACACTTTAAAAATTTCTTAACCAATTACATTCAACAACAATGCTCTTCACAACAGCTTGTTCCAATAACCCAGTTTCCATGTAGATGATAAATTGAAAGACTTTAGAAAGACTATGGATACTTCAACATTCTTTAGTCAAGAACAGACCTGAGTAAGGTATTCGCGATCTAATTTCTTTAGAACAGAATATATTCTGGTTGGTAAATCCATGGTTAACAAGTTGCCTCTAATCCAGTAATCAACAAACTGATCCCTGCAAAATGCTACACAGTAAGCTAATTAAACAAGCACATAATTATAGTTTCCAGTATTATACTTACCATTTAACTTTAAAATCATAGTTTTGATTTTATTGTAGCACATTGTAAGAATTCTTAAAGAATGATGATAAGTAAAGATGTTCAACATAAGCTAACAAAACTCGACAGGAAATGGAAAAAACACATACCTTGTCACAATGCCAGTGCTAGCAGTGTCGATCTTTCTAAAAAGACTCTTGGAGAAAAATGATGGAAGTTTGCAGAGGCCCCTGGTGATAGCCTTAAACTCTACCATAACAAAACCCAAAATAAAACATAAATAAAATAAAAGGACGCACGAGAATATGAAAAATTGCAGCAGAACCTGAATTACAGCAGCAGAGCAGAAATAATCTCACCATGTTCTCGCAGCCCATCTGGGTGATCATAAAAGTGATGATTAACTTCAAGTAAGCATCGTTCTAGCATCTCATTTGGAGGTGGACGGCCATTTTGAAAGAAAAACTACAAGTATCTTAAAACTCAAATTAGAACCCAAATGCAGTAAACATAATTATAAATGTATAGGAATTACACTTGACAACAAGTAGTTGGCACCTGAGGAATGACTTCTCGTACAGGTTCGCTGATTAGTTTAAGCGGTGAACCTAAAGAAGAGGGACCAGTCCTCTGTTTCATAACACGCGGGGAAGCAGAAGAGCTACGAGGCGAAAGCGGGGGAGTGCTAGTACCAGCAAACATAGAAGGTAAAGAATTGCATAGAATAGCATTGGTAACAGAGGAAGTAGAGTTAGGAAGGGAAGTCAAGGGCCCCCCTGTCTTGAAATCAGCAAGCAAACTTTTCACCTACATTATTCAAACATTAACGAACGTGTTACAATAAAAACATTTCTCTCTACATTTAAAATCAGCATTCTTCCATTGAACCCTTCAAACTCTCAAACATTGTATTTATTATTATAATAGCAATTATTAAAAGTTTCTTTTTTTTCTTGGATTGATAAATAAAATCAAGAATTTCATTTTCCTTTATATTTAAAATCAAGAATCCAATAATAATAATAATAATAATAATAACAACAATAATGAAAGATTAATAAACAAAAGAAAATAAAAAAATTGTTGAAATACGTACCAAACGACAAGTATCAGGGAGAGAAAGCCAGAAAGAGAAGAGCTGATCGGCGAGAAGAGGATTGGATTTAAGAGCCGACGGTGAGAATTCCGGTAGCTGTAGGAAATCCGCGTCAAGAGATAGGACTTCATCATTTACTACAACTCCTTCCATCATATCCATAACCATTATCAACAATAACAATAATCTCTAACCCTAAATCCCAGAATTAATCCAAGAATTTAAAAAAAAAATCGTCAAAATTCAAACAAAAACATTAATCAAATAGAGACGACGATTGTTCCTTATTAAACGCAAATTATTTATTTTTATTATTATTAGAAGGGAGAAATCAAATCATAATCAGAAAGCGAAGGTGACGAAGCCAATGTGTTTGATGAAATGACAAAACGAATTGAAAGCGAAAGAAATAGAAGCACTATAATTAAATTTGCACATCTTTTTCGTATTTCTTTGCATGCATTGCACACACATGTGATACGATAGGAAATAATCCAGTGCAATACAATACAAAATAAGCCCACTCCACCCGTTGACAGAGTCTTGTTTGATCGTCTGATCATGATTATGCTAAATCATCAGCCCACGTTGACTAATGGATGGATGAAATGGACCCCACTAAAGCGTATTAGCAGATTTTATAAAATATGTATGTATGTCTTAGAGAATGGAGTCATAGACCTTATCCAAAGACCAAAATCCAATATCAATGAGTTAATTATTTGACTTTATCAAATAGCACTATTGTAATATTTTATTTGATTTGATTTGATTGTCCCCTCCTCTTGCGTCTAATTTTGTTTTTAGAAAGAAATGGAAGAAATGAAGTTATTTAATTTTTATTATCTTATTTTAGTTTGTTTGACTATGGAATTTTTCTCTCTGATGGAAATTTAATCACAGCAACTGCTTCTCAAACCTATGGTAGTTTATATTTTACCATTAGATTACAAGTATAACTTTAGTTTATAAGTTTATCTTTTACGATTAAATAATCAACCTCTTAATTCCCATTTCATTTTGAAATAGAACTAGAAATCCAGAGAGAGTATCCTAAAATAAAATTAATATGTATCTTGTTATATTTGCATCAATGCCAACGAATCGGATATCGGCCAATAAATAATATTTGAATCCGTATCCCTTTAACTATACAATTATTTAAATTTATCCCAAATCCGATTAAACAATATCCATATCTATTCTAAATCCGAATAAATAAATCAATGAATCCATCCGATTAATAAAAAATATTAAATTTTAATTGAAAATATTTTTTATTTTTTCTTTAAATGAGCATATAAATGAGTATCTAGTATCCACTATCTATTTAAATAACTAGATATTGATTACCGGAATCGAATATCCTACATCCAAATCTTATAATAGAACCGGATTTGGATAACGGATATCCAGATAATGAAATCCAAATCCAGTTCAAATAGTAAAATTTAAATCCACATCCATCCTAAATCTGTTTTAAATCTATTCGAATCCGTTTTAAAATCTATCTGAATCAGTTTTACTTAGAACTTATTTGAATCAGTTTTACTCGGAGCAAATTGTAAGATGTCTGGATATCTGGAAAAACCCATTCCTTGCGCATCCATTTCGAACTAGTGATTCTAGAGACTAAAATCGAAACTATTTTTTCATTTCTAAAACCAAAACGAGACATCTTTTTTCAAGAAAATCAAAATTGGCAATTTAAATTCAACTTTAAACCACTTAAAAGGCTTAAAAATTTATTAAAAATCCAATCCAAATCTGAAACCATCAATTTCAGAATCAAAATTAAAAGAAGTAAAAAAAAAAAACCGACGGTTCAATTTCAGTTCAATACCAAAAAGAAAGCAGGAAATGCAGAAATATAATCTCAGGCAAAACGAGTTCCTCTCAAGATCGCATTATGCACAATATTAAGAAAAGGGCAGCATACAAGAAATGAGTTTCCATATTAGTCTTTTTGGAGTGGAGTTCTCTTTATAGGTAAAGAGGAAAATTATAAGAGTGGTATTTATCACAGCTACTATTGTCTCAAATATAAACAATTCCCTAATGCCACATGATTCCTCGTCTCCTTCAAGGATGATTCCAGTAGACAATACTTGCAATAATTCCTGAAGAGGTATAGCTGGAGTTTTCGAGTCCTTCCAGGCGAAACTTTGCTCGGCAGGCAGGCGGACGCTTAATCCCAGTGGATCCCAAGAATGTGGGGGCACATATACAAAGTAACTGCTAACACACCATTATAATCCCAAGATTTTGATACAAACAACACAAGGGAAATTCGACCCCTAGCACAAGGATATCCTTCTTATGTCCATTGATTCTTTATTTTCTTTTTCCTGTGCCAATGGACAGAAGCTCAAAGCTCCTAAGTGCATCATCACGACCACTTCTTGTTGCTGGAGCACGAGTGAACGAAGATGATTTGGACTCAAATCCTGGCTGCACCCTGTGGGTTGTAGACAACCGAGCACTGCTTGACAGAAGTCGGCTTGATCGACTCTCAGTAGGCTCACCAGATGAGCTCGGTCGACTGCTTGTTACGACAGCCCTCTTTGAAGTACTGCCATTTCGAGATGATGACCGGGGCCTTTCAGAATCAGGATGCTGGGGAATTATGCAAAAAATAAATTGAGAAGCAAAATCCAAGCATAGACATTCTAATTGCAGAAAGAAAAGCAAGAAGCTAGCTTATCCTTCCCAAATTAGAATAATGTAAAAGGCATGTATAGAAGAGCATAATACATATTGCAGCACCCACCACATCCTTGGATGATGGCACAGCATCTGATGACCTGTGCCGGGAGTGATCCCCATGTAAAGCATGCCCAGAGCCGTTCCTTCGAGCAAATGCCTCAACTGCCCCAACTGCCCCTGAGAACCTATCTCGGATCTCTTGGCCCACTGCATTAAAAACATAAAAGCATGTTAAACTTGAGAAACTAGCCAAAATTCATCATAGCATTTCAAATGAGAATATCAAACTGTAAGAGATTCAGATCTTTGGAAAGGAAGCGAAAAAAGTGCAGAGTGATTGAAGCACACTAGGAACTATAAACAAAAATAACAACCAATTAATATGTTGTATATCACAAGAATTCTCCACATATACAGACTATGATAAATGGATATGCACCAAGTTGCAGGAAGAGTATGGACCTGAAGGTCGTTCTGTTCTTTCTGCTGATGGACCTGGATTCACAGCAGGCTTGCTAGTTGACTATTGAAGAAAGACGAGACAAATATCAGTTATAATGAAAAAACAGCCACAAAAGAACAGAAAGAGAGAAACTTTTCCAGAGAAACAAATGCCAATAGACAAACAAACACTGACCCTTGCTCTAGAACTTGAGCCAATCTGTGGATACTTCAATATAGTCCAGTCAAATACATAGTCAAACTGATAACCTGTAGCAATTACAATTGTTAGAACTCCTGTAAGATTCAAAATTTTTGGCAGAAGTGTGTGATCAACTAAAATTACAAATAAATTTGGTAAGATGTTTCAAATTATAAAATAAATAGCAGCTAAACAATAGTTGTGAGCATTAGCCCTTAAAGAATAGAAGTTAACCTTCTCGAATAAATAAGTCCCGGAAAAGCCTCTTCAGATATGAATAATCTGGTGTGTCTTCAAATCGCAATGATCGGCAATAATGGAAGTATGATGTGAATTCTGAAGGATAGTTTTTGCAGAGAAACTGCCAAACAACCAATTAACACTTATATGCATACAGTATGAATCATGTTGAGCATCATTAGCTTATTAAACAGGACAAGCTAGCAGGTAACACAAAAAATGTTCTCTCGCACCTAGGCCTGTGCATCGGTTCGGTTCCAAACCAAACCAATTTTTTTTTGAACTTTGAAACCGAACCGAAGTATATAGGATCAAGACCGAACTAAATCGGTATAGGATCAAGACCAAACTTTCGGTTAGGTTTTGGTTGAAATAGGAATTCGGTTTGATTTTTAGACTATATTTCGGTCAATTTTCAATTTGGTTTGGTTTTTTGTTCAAAAATCCTAAGCCAAACCAAACCAAAATTTTAAAAAAATTGGAAAATAAGAACCGGAACGGACCAAAATTGACCAGTTTCGGTTCAGTTTTTCAGTCTAGTTCGGTTTTGCACAGCCTTACTTGCATCCTTGTGATCTTATACAACATGTTCTAGCATAGCAAATAAGTATTTGGAGTCTTGGGCCAATAGCAAATGATGATACCTCTATAGGAGTAAGCATCTTCTTTTCACTAATCTTGTCATATTTTTGCTTTTTGGTACCTGCTTTCAATCCTTGCCAGGGAAGGCTGAAAAAGAAAGAATCCCAAGAAATCTAAGTGAATGTTATTGTCGTCCCTTTTTAAAGCTGAAGCAAGCCAAGCTGAATAAAACTGAGTTACATATGTAATGGACTTGAAAAAAGCAGTGAAGTGCCAACCTTCCCCTCAGAAAATACATGAGCACGTAACCAAGAGATTCCAGATCATCCCTCCTGCTTTGCTCTGGAAGTAGAATTTTCAGTGTTAGATCAAGATATTAATATCTAGTATCCATTTCAATTAGCTGTCATAGTAAGCACTGACCAACTCCAAGATGTGTATTAACACTAGCATAACGAGCAGTGCCTGTGAGATTTTTGTTTTCCCTACAAGAAAAGCCACTTGGGGTCAAAACAGACAGTAGAAAGAAGCTTAAGAACAAAAGACAAGAATGAAAACATTTTTATGCTAAATATTCCCAGACAATAGCCCAAAACGCGTGCAAGACGACGTCAGAAATTAATAGATGAATTTGACACAAGCAATGCTACCAACCGCTCCAATTCCAGAACTCACCATCCTTGTATCAGGACAAGATTACCGATTCCCCCAACTCAGTTCTTGCATATTAAAATCTAGAACTGTCATTGTTAGAGCAAAAGATAACTAATTCCCCCAACTCAGGCCTTGCATATTAGAACTTAAGAAGCTTCCCAACTATATGAGGTGTTCCAAGCAAGTATCCATCATTACAATCAGTACTAAGAATTTTGAACATCAATTCATCATCATCTTTAGTCCAGGAACAAATTTAAGATCAAAATTTTTCCCTATTACAACAAAATGAGAAATAGAACACTTCTTACCTATATGGTATATGCTTGTGTGTTTGCAGATCCTTGTACTTTTTTGCAAGACCATAATCAATGATGTAGACCTGTAATATGGAGAAAACAGAGACCAAATGATGAGGAAAAATGATAGATCATCTTAGCACAAGTACCTAAACAATCAGCAAATCATAATAATTAACAAGGCATTAAAACTCCCAATAAACAAGATTAGTTGTTTTGATTTGCCAAGAATTACAACATATTCATCATCAATCACATATTTACACTCCTTCACTTTTCAATCTTGTCTTTATAAATCATGACTATCACCATTATCTTTATAAAATCATGACTATCACCATTATCGTTATAAAATCATGACCGTCACCATTCTCATTAACCAAGATGGTCCGACATTGACTGTGATGAAGACTTCTGCAGAATATCAAGCCACATCTTTTCCACATTTGCTCTAGTCTATTTCCGATTACTATTTTCAAAATTCAGCAATTGTATTTTCATCAAGTATAAGAATAAGAAAAAAATTAGTTGATTAGTATCAAAGGCAACAGAGCAGAAGGAAAGGTCAGCTAGAAAGATTGCCATGGTACTTAAACATAGTATCTGAACTGTCAATGCATAAGATTAAAAAAAGAATAGCACAATTAACAAGAAGAGGAAGAGTTTTGTCATTGGCTGGCAAGATATATGTATTGCCGGCGACAGTGTCTCCACAAACATCAACTCATCTTACTTGATGATTTTCTTTTTGCTAACTGTTATGTCTATAATATATCATGTATTATTCAATCTATCACTAAATATTCACGTACATACTTCCACAAGAAAGTGTCTTTCTTACCACCCATGGCAACTAGATAATGCTTTGAAGGGAACTTATCATTTCAAGCAAAATAGAAAAAATATCTTATTTCAGAATTTAGAATCGCAGAATGCATGTGCAAAAGAATACAAATACATTTAATGCCCAAAACAAAAGGAAAAATGCATTCATTCAAAAAGCATTAGACAGAACAAATACCTGATTTGCTTTGCGCCCTAACCCCATTAAGAAGTTGTCAGGCTTTATATCACGGTGAAGAAAACCCCGTGAGTGCATAAACTCAACTCTATTTAACTACAAAAAAAATTGCAGAACAAGGATAAGCATGACAGCTATTTCCCAGTAAATCTTTCTCAACAATTGGTATACTTACTAACTGATCAGCAAGCATTAGAACTGTTTTCAAGGAAAACTTCCGATTGCAATAATTAAACAAGTCTTCTAGACTTGGTCCAAGAAGATCAATAGCCATGACATTGTAATCACCCTCAACTCCAAACCATTTGAGATGGGGAATACCAGCTACATGAAGATAAAATCAAATATATAAGAAAATAAATATAGTGATGAGAGCACGCAAACAGTATAGTCACATCCACATACAAGATATAAATCTGCTAAAACTGAAAACAAAATATGAAGAAGGAAACCTACTTCCTCCTTGAAGAAGCACATAGAGCTTGGACTCGTAGTGAAGCTGAGGATGCTTTGTCTTAACAGATTCCTGGGCAAACCATGAGAATGCAAGTCGGTAAGAGATAATTATTCAGCTAAGCCTCGAAAAAATAGTACAAATAGATGTGCATCACCTAGATAGTCCTACATACACTTCCAAGAAAAGGCCAGCGAAGTTGATTTATGTTCTTTAAGACTCATGAAAAGCACACCATTAAAAATGCCAACTAGAATATCATGTTGTAACATATCTTGTATATATTTCAGCTAGGCAAGAACTAGATGTCAGAAAATCAAGAAGAAAACCAGCAATTGCATAACCAGAACTAAACCAAATTTATCAATTAACTCCATATACGTCAAAAGACCCAATTTAAAAACAAATAAAAAAACGAACGAAGAAAAAATTGCTTCTTGTCACATACAATTGCAACTGCATAACAATAGATAAATCAAAAGACAACCCTCTAATTCTTAGTAAAAAAAGAACTCACCAACTTAACAGCAACTTCCTCTCCCGTCTGTACATTGATTCCTGAAACAAATAAAAAGAAAGCCAATAACACAAACAAAATCCCAAAAAAATGGGGAAAAAAAAAAACCCAAAGGAACAGAAGAACATTTCAAGCAATCAAAACAGACAAATGCAACTAAAACAAAAACTGCAAATTACATACCCAAATAAAGTTCACCAAAGGATCCACTGCCGATCTTTCTTCCCAACTTAAACTTGCCAGCGATCAAAACATCCATGATTGACATTACCAATTCCAAAAACTAACAACCACAAAAGAACCACAATCACAGCCGCCAATCAAGAACCAACTAAAAAAATCAACCAAAATATCTCTGCCGAGCACACTGACCCCAAAGACTGTTCCTTTATACAAACCAAAACCCAGAGCAACACTCAGATCCCCATTAACTGAAAAAGACCCACCTGCAATATCCTATAACCCACTAAAATCTAAGCAATACTCATTAATCAGTGGATGTAAATAAGGGTTTAGGAGCAATCAAACTGCATTTTCATCAACAGTTTAAAGAAGTAATTTTTTTAAGGGAATTAAAAATTAAAAAAAAAATTAAATAAGCTTGAAGCTTTTTAGAGTAAAAGAGAAAAAAGAGAGAATATTTAGTGAATAACGGAAATTATGGCAAGAATTAAGGGATCTTCTTTAATTTTAAGGATCTATTAGTTCTGGGTTTTAAGGTTCTTTTACCACATGAAGAATTGGATTGGATTTTGGATTTTGTTTCCTTTTCTATTACTTATAGATATATACATATATTCTGCAAATAATAAGAATAAAATTATAAAAATAAAAAATAAAATTTAAAGAAAGATAAAGGAAGAGGAGAAGGAAGAAGAAAACGCTGATTAATGATTGAATTGAGAGTTGATGAAAGGAAATGGGTATTTGATTGATGATTATTTATAAATGGATTCTAAAGTTTTTAAATTCTTATTATTTTATTATTATTATTGCCATTACTATTATCATAGGAAATCTTGGGTGAATTATAGTGGTATTGTGTGCATTTTACATTTTTTTTGACAGAATTGTGTATTTTACTTGGACCTTGCTTAATTGATAGAATCGATCTGCATAGGATCTATTTTTCATTTTTAATTAAATTAAATAAATTTGACAATTATAAAAATAACCTTGCTAAAATTGGCTTGAGTTTTTTTGTTTGAACAGCAGTACTTTTCCTCCGAATCATTATTATGCTAATTAACAAAATAAGGCATAATTTGAGGAGAAAATTTTCTAACAATCTATATTAATAACTTCTATAAGAAAAACTTTCATTCCATAATTTTAAGAATTCTATTAATTAAAATTGATTTGATAAAAAAATAATGAAAAGATAACATCATATATTATAAAAAATATGTGTTCTTAAAACAAATTTAATTGTTCTTTTCAGAGAAGCTATAATGGAGAATTATGTTTAGTAGTACAGTAGAAGACGAACTATTAAAAAAAGTGTAAAATTTTACTCTGTAAAATATAAGGATGGATCAGAACAAGGACCCTTCGATGAACAATGTTAAATTTGTGTTTACTTATAGCAAGTTATTTGCTATTTTTATTTTTAAATTTTCAAAGAAAATGAATTAAAATTTTTCATTTTCATGAAAAAATTGAAAAATATGTTTAATTGTAGCGTGTTTTAAATAAAAATAAAAAATTTTCATTTAAAGTATTTAATAAAGAAAAATTTAAAAATAATAAAAACTAAGGTGGTGTTTGATAAAACTGAAATTAAGTATTGAAAAATTAAGCACTGAATTTTAAGCAGTGAATGTGATTAGTGCTGAAAATTTTAAATGTTGAATTTAATAATCTGTTGGATAACTTTAATCACTAAAAATATTGATTTTTTCATTAATTAATTTTAAAATTTTGTTTTTTTAATTATAATCATTAAAAATACACAATCTAAATTATAAGTAATTTGGAAAACTAATTATAACCATATATAAGGGTATAAAAGTCAATAAAATTATAAGTCAAATAAAAGGTATAAATGTAAAAGAGTTTTTGATTTATTAATGAAAATATAAGTTTATATAAACTATTTTAGCAAAAAAAATTTGAATAACAACTATTGATAATTTTCAGTAGAAATTTTAAGTCATAAGTTTTGACTTATTATTTTAAGTAGTTTGACTTAACTGATTAAGTTAAGTTGACATAAGTTGTGTTAGCAAATATGAATTAATGTAAATAAGTGCTGAGAATTTTAATTTAATCAATAAGTTGGGTTATCAAATACCCCTAAATTTTCTATTTTTCTTTTAAAAATATGAAAATTGTGAAAACAGTATGAAAACAGTTAATGTAAACACAAAACTTCATTTTTCATTTTCACTTTAAAAATTTTTTAGAAAATTTGAATAATTTTTTACAAGTAAACACAATTTTCTTTTCTATTTCTGTCTTATAAAGTACAGCCTAGTGGTTGTTTTACATATGCACATCGCCATCTTTTTTTCTTTTTTATAAATGCGTAACTCATTTAATCCATATTTTATGAAGATTATTTAAAGCATAATTTTATTATTATTTGAAGTATGTGACAATAGTCTGTATACGGACAATTGGATATGTAATAAACAGAGTTGGATAATTTTACCACATGGATAAGGATGATAAGGGGTAGGATATCCACCCAATAAGCCACATCCAAATCCGTATCCGCTTAATTATACAATTATTTGAATCCACTCCGTATCCAATTAGAAAAAATTCGTATCCGTCCCAAATCCAAATAAATATACCCGTGGATATTTGAATCCGCATTGGATATCCAATTATTAAAAAAATATTATATTTTAATTGAAAATATTTTTTATTTTTTCTTTAAATTAACATGTAAATGGGTATCCGGTACCAATTATCCGTTTAAATAACCACATATCGGATACCGGATAATCCTATAAATAGAACCAGATTCGGATAATGGATATCCAGATAGTGAAATCTGAATCCGATTTGGATAGTAAAATCGAAATCAGTATCCGTCCCAAATCCAATAAAGAACTATCCGAATCCGCTTTATTCGGATCGGATCAGGGCGGATATCCGGAAAAACCCATCCCATTACCATCCCTACACATGGTAGCATTGAATAGGGAAATAAAATACCCTCTGGCTTAAATAATTAAATTTTACAAGATTAGAATAGGGTTAATTACTAATTTTGAACTTTGTAACAAAACTAACCAATTGTTTAACGATTTTTTCGTTAAACACTGTACTTTGAATTTAGTAACAAAATTAACCAATTCTTTAGCGATTTTTTTATTAAACCCTGTACTTCGAATTTTATAACAAAATTATTCAATTTTTTAATATTTTTTCATTAAAATCTATAATTTCATATTTAATTTTATTAAGAAAAAAAGATGACGAGTCAGCATATTGAACCATTAAATATATGGTATTTTAGAAAATACACTTTTTAAACACAATAGTATTAAAATCAAAATATATGAAATTTGAAAAAAAAATACAATTATATGCAACACTTGTGGATATATAAATACTAGATTAAGATAAGCAAACAAATGAGAGTTGCACTAGAAGGAAATCAATCATGTACATGTAATAATTAAATTTAATAATAAAAATATATACTTATAAAAAATAATAAAAATACATACTTGCTCGGATCACAGTTATTCTTCCTGCAATTTATAATTCTTAAATGCAGGCATACATAACACTAAGTTTTTGAATGATGTCAATTAATTTTAATTGGAACAACCAACAACATGTCAAAAAAAAAAAACAAAAATGAAAGTACAAAGTTTAATGAAAAAATATTGAAGAATATGATAGTTTTGTTACAAAGTTTAAAGTACAGGTTTAATGGAAAAAAAACACTAAAGAATTGGTTAATTTTGTTACAGAGTTCAAAGTACAGGAATTTTTTGGTAATTAGGCCATTAGAAAATTCATTTAGTGAGGATGAGAAATTTTTAGGTAGACTCAGTCCATCAAGTGGGATTGTGGACTCTCCTTTTATTGATTGACATGTGTAACAATATATTCATTGGTGGAATTTTTTTAAATATTGACCATATTTAATAATAGTAACATTAAATATAAAAACAAATCTCACCAATCAATAAATATATTATTACGCATGTCAATCATTGATTGAGGAGTTTACAATTTTATGTAGTAGACTGGGTATACCTAAGAATTTATCGGAAAAGATTGCAATGTTTTTGTTCATTTATCCCAACTCCATTTCAATTTTTTTAACTAAAACTAAATTATACTAGAATTCAACTAAACTAAACCAATTATAACAGTGTGGTGTTTTTTTTTATAATGTAACATTGTAACGCCTCCATTTATGCATATACTTAATATATTTCAAAGATACTTGCACCATTATATTCAAATACTATATTTTTACAAAGATTATTTTATATAATTTTTTTTTTCAAATAACTACCAACTTTCTTTTCCCACATCTCAAAAAAAAAATTACTTTACCATATAATAAACTTTACAACAAGATAAAATATTGTAACAATAAAATTATTATTATTTTTTAATAATTAGCCTTCAAAATAATAATAATAATAATAATTAAATTTATTTTCCCTAAGATCGCCGGAGTCTAGCCACATGGAGCTCTACCAAATTAGCTTTTTCTTCCTATTTGATTTTCCTGCAACACTAGATTATTGAGGAAAATATAATGAGCTTGATGCTCAGTGAGAGAATAAGCGTATATATAAATAAATTTAATCAACTTAATTTTTAAAATCTTTTTCTAAGACTTATTGTTTACTGGCATCATATGTCATTTTATTTTAATCTCTCAGAACATATAAATATAATAAGCTCACCAAACGAATTTCACAACAGGTGACTAATTCAGAACATCAACCATAATTAATCCATACCACATACAGTCAACAAATATTAATCTCTACCAAACCAGTCATTTTTACTTTAATCGTCTAATTTCATATTGCACCATTGTAGACACCTGATTTTTGGATGCAAGTACGTGGAAGCGGCGCAGAAGCCCAGTGATGAATACGGTCTAGTTCAGACCACTCTGTTACCCAGTTTCTCGTATAAATGAGCCGAAGGGTTGAAAAAGATTTCAAAATATTTTCAAAAATGAATTTCAAGTCCATTTATGGTTCGGCCAAATCTCCAATGATTCGGCCGAACCTTCATAACTCCCATTGGGCCCACGTTTCATAAAAGCCCATTTTAAGCCCAAAAGATCCAACCCGACCTTTGGTGATCATTCAACCGAATGATCATCAAAGGTGCGGCCAGATGATCACTTTGACATGACAAGTTATGGGGCAGGATGCATGAACCAGTAGTGTACTTGAGACCTATAACCTACACCGGCCTACACCCATGCTGAACTTGAACAAGTTGCTTAAAAAGAATTGTTTTTTTCTATAAATACCCTAAGTTTTTACACTATTAGAGGGGGAGGCAGAGAGACATTATATAAGAGAACAAAGAGGAAAGAAAAAGAAAGCAACACACACATCCCCATTTTCAAAGCTTGGTTTCTTTGCGAAACTTATTTCTCAGTTCTTTGGTTTCTGAACAAGGAAGCTACGCCAATCTAGAAGCTCATTCTCTACCAAAAAAAGCAGTAACAAACCTCTATTCTGAGGGCAACCAACCATCCACGAAAGCATTCTTATATTAGAATAAGCATATTCTTCCATTTATTTATTTCTGTTTAGTTTACTATAAACTTTTCATATTCCATATACTAATTTTATTTTTCATTCTGCTTACATATACGAGTTCCCCGAGAAGCCAGGAGAATGTAAAACCAACCGGATTAAAGTTTGAGGCTTTGTAACCCAAGCTTTAACCCAAAACAGTACCTTAACACCAAAGCTTAGGTTACTGTTATGAGTCATTCCTGTGACGTAGATGGAATCTAGAGGGATAGTTCAAGACTTTATTTGTCATGTAAAATTGTTATTCGTAAGAATTTGTAATAATACAGGAGAAGACATATTCTAAGCCAGAATTACAGGTCCGACCGAACCTTCGATGGTTCGGCCGAATGATCAGAAGGTCCGGCCGGATGTTCATGTCTCAAATGGACGTCCCACCTGCTTCGATTATTTTTAAAACTTGGGCCTAGCCCAATTAAAGATTCTACCGAACCCATGCCCAAAGGTCCGGTTGGACCATTACGATGGTAAAAAGAAAATGGAGGAAACAACTACTGTGGATCGACTGTTCTGAAGTTTTGAGGTCGACTGGTGAGTCCTCTCCGGGGTTAACCGGTTGATCGGTAAGATTTTCTAACCCTATTAACTGATAGTTGATCACCTAGAACCAGCTGTAAAAATAATTAATCAGACATTTAATGTACAAGCTCTAACATTTACCTTAGCTACTACAGTTAATACTGCCCATACATTATTGCTAATATGACAAGTATAAAAATAGTGTTCGGTTTCAATCTCAGCCTAACACAGTGGACATACATCATTATCTGTATAATCCTATCTTTTTAACTTGTCTTTAGTCCACAATTTCCTTCTAAGCAAAAGTCACATGATGAAGCTAAGGGTCCGTTTGGTTGAGCGGATGGAGTTTGCATTTAGCATTTGAAACTCCATCCGCTAGATTTTAGGTGTTTGGTAAAACAACGGATGAAAATTTCAAATGATTGTAAAAATATAACTAAACGCTTAAATGCTAGAATTTTTAGTTGTCCGCCATCTGTCCATCGTTCGCCAACAGCTAGATTATAATCGCTCAACTAAACAGGCCCTAGATCGGGGAATTTAGTAGGGATACCAAACAAATTTGAACCAACTAACTCAAGGTTTAGGGATTCTTAAACTCTTCTAAGCAAGCTGAATTGTAAATTGCTTGCCATCTGCCTAGAAAATTTTGTCTTCTTCTTCCATTCTTAACTGCACTTGACTAACCTTGGACCATGCATCCGCAATGACGATCTGGTAACTGCAATGTCTCATCCTTCTACGTATCAACAAACTTAGTTGTTTTATAAAGGTTATTATTTCTTATATTCAAATCATCAGAGTGATCCAGAAATGCTTTATTCTTCAAACAAGGAATATACCATAGATTGAACTGAAGCCCATTGCCAATTTTATAGTTGAAAAACTGTTTAACTCTATCTTTCATCTTCAGCAGTTCCCTCCAAGATCAGCTACAATTTTGGGATACTGAAACACCCTAGAAACTCTCTTACTTGAGTTTAAGCGTGTGTGTATTTGTATTACACATAATGACTTCATATTAGTCAATAATCTCCAAATACATTTTTTTTTATAATTCAAAGCCTCATTTGGAACCTCAACTAATCTCGGTTGAGTGAGTTCAATTTGGAAGCACACTTTCCCCATGAGACCCTAATGATCGAACTCTCGACCTCCAAACATAAAGCCTGTAAGCCCAAGCGGTTTACCAGTTGAACCACGCCCATGGGTAATCTCCAAATACATTCTAAAGAATTATATTAAGATTGTAATTTATAACTTATTCACACCATTTTGATAGAAAAAAAATTATATTAAAATAATGTTTTAGGTTGGAAATGGCTCACCCAACAACTAATTTAAAGGTGGATTGTTGGTATCATGGAGTTTAACAATAAAAATATTTGTAATCGAAAATAATTTTAATTTTAAGTTTGAATCGAAGAAATCTTCTTTGAACTAAAAAAAAGTTTGTCTGTTTTAAGATTTTCATGTAAATTGTACAGACCACTAATAATATATTTATACGTCAAGTAATAGGAATAACAATTTTATACAATTAATTAGGTTCTTTAAACAATATAAATTAAAAAAAAAACAATATAAATTTTAATTTTGTAAGAGAGACAAAATTATTCCAACCAGTAATGATAAAGGTAAACCTATTAATAAATAAACATTGGTGCAGATTGATGATAGACCATTTAAATATTAGGCAAATTGATGATCAACAACTCCCACAAATTATATTGCAACATTAATATATACAAGTATAAATAATAAATTGATGACGGACCATCCTCACTAGATCATTAATAAAATATAAATTGAATAATTGATAATAGATTACTCCAATAGATTAAATCATGGCCCGCTCTGAAAAAGATTTTAGAACGTACTGATTGAACTCTATAAGTGGAACCACCTATAGCATGTTGAAGCCATAAGCAGATGTGGGGAAAAAAAAAATCAAAACTTCAAAACATATGTGAGAATATCATGCTTATAGGCTGGACTCATATTAATAGGAGTTGATATGGTTTTTTTTAGTTGGAGTGGGATTAGAATTTAGATTGATTACACATGTTTTAATTACTGGACTAAATTTTGGGAGAGTCATTCTATGTGATATTAGAAAATTTATGAATCGATGGTTATGCAAAAATAATTTAATTATTTTTTTAGTTCAAAATTGGATTCTACAATATTAATGTCAATGTTTTTAAAATCTAACCGAATCAGTTGGGTGTATTGATTAACAGGTGAATATTTTAGTTGGATTTATATTGAAAAAATAAAAGCTAAAAACACACAAAAAAAAACAATTTAAAATAGATACAAATAAAAAAAAGGATTGGACTACACTGATTTAATAATAAAATCAAATTTTAATTTATGGAGATCAAATCACATAATTAATATATTTTAAATATAAATATATAAATATTATAATTGAAACGGTTAAATTGCAATCCAGTTACAAAAGTCGGTTCAATATACGAACGGTTTTTTTTTTTAAATATCAACAATTATAAAACTAAAGCTTAAGAAAGGCAAGCCATACCTCATTACCTTAAATATCATAATTTTGGAAAAACAAATGAAAGTGTCACAATGCAGTTTACTATATAAGAAATAGAAAATGAGAGATGTAATAATGATTGATGGATAACATAATGAGAATATACCTTTGTTTCCCTTTAAACTATTGCCTAACTTTTTTAAGTAGCCAATTAGTACCAAACATGCATTTCTCTTTCTCTCCCTCTCTTTTAACTATTTCAAGGAAAAGAGTAAAAATGATGATGATGATGTGGTTCCCCAACAAGAAATCTCTCTATTCAAAAATAGATATTGAAAATATAGAGTCACTTTTCTTTTTT
>CANYLF012507537.1:0-10494 GCA_948193215.1 Bocquillonia castaneifolia
TATATATCATGTATTTTTTTAGATACGATAGATAAAAAAAATATGAAATTAAAAGCTTAATCTATTTTCAATTCTTTTGAATATAATATTATTTAAAGTGAAAATGTAGTGTACATCAAGATCAAGTAATTTAATATTCAATATATCCTAATATATAGTGGCTAACTTAATGAGATTATATTAATTTCTTAATCAGAATAACAACTATATGGAAGAATAAATCTAGGCAAAACCCACATCCAAGTCTCTATACTTTCATTTTTTTGACATTGAGTCCCTGTACTTTTATTTATAAAAATCAAGTCCTTGTACTTTTATTTTCATCAACATTGAGTCCTTCAGTTAGCTAATTTTAATGGTGTTATAACTGAGGGACTCAATTTTGATAAATCTGAAAGTGCAGGGACCCAATTTCGATAAAAAAGTGCAAGGACTCAATTTTGAACGATTTAAATTTAGTTTTTACAATTAATTTTCACTATTATTTTAAAACGTAAGTAAGTGTGTGTGTATATATTCTCAAGTTTTTATTCAATTTGATTTAATTCATAATCGAAATCAAAAAAAAAAAAAAAATATATATATATATATATATATTGCAATAATTAAAATTTATATATAAAATAAAAATTTATTAATCAAATTTGGATCCTTTATACTTTTATTTTTATCAAAATTGAGTCCCCATACTTTTACTTTTATCAAAATTGGTCCCTACACTTTGAGATTTATCAAAATTGAGTCCTTCGGTTATAACACCGTTAAAATTAGCTAACTGAAGGACTCAATGTCGATAAAAATAAAAGTGCATGAACTTGATTTTTATAAATAAAAGTACAGGAACCCAATGTCAAAAAAAAAATAAGAATACAGGGACTTGAGTATGGATTTTGCCATAAATCTATTATCAAATTATAAGGCAATTATCTTGACATACATGTGGCACTCCCACCAATCTCCAAGAATCAAAGACTTAGTAAGCTTAACCCACCACCACGCCATTACCCACACCTTTTGTTTCCTAAAACACAACCCCTATAGATGCTTCTATTATTCCAAAGCTACCTCTCATCTTCCCTTCACCACACTCCAACCCTTTCAATCATAAAATCAAAACAAAAAAAAAGGCAAATTGATGGACCCGTTTATTAGCCATCTGGGTTAGGCCCATTAGCAAACTACTACTATATCTGGATATTTCCTACCTAGGGGACCAGGGGACACGTGCCGCATATACAGGGTGGCACCCCTGGAAACCCTAGATTCTTGTTATGCTATAAAAGGAATAGTACAAGGTCAGCAGAGGAAATTCTATTCTTCAAAACCCTAGAAAAACCTTTATATTTTGTCTTGTGTATCTCTCTTTGACTTAAGCATCGGAGTGCCACCGGGACACCACCGTCCCGTTGTGCACTAACTTGTTATTTATTTACAGAGACCCGCACATTCAGAAGACTCGCAGAGAGCAGATCCGTGACCATGGTGACCACAGACCTATCATTTGGTGTGGTGGGCGAAGGATTGAACAATGCTACCGGCGGAGAAAACACAGAAAGGGTGCCAGCTTCAGCACCACCACCACCACCCTTGATACCTGGTTTAAACTCAACAATCTACTACCAAAATCAGCCCTCAAGACCACGAGATTTCTCAATTTTTGATTGGACCCCAACACCATTGTCCACCCACAAAACCCAAACACTAACCTACCCTCCTCTAGTCAAATACCGTAACCTAGCCGGTTTGCTAAGGTGGGGCCAATACATATGCAATCATTATCCGGTGATACCAATACAATGGGGCCCCAACAATACATCCCCCAACCGGTACCAGATCCAAACGCCGTTTGGCAAGCCACAATGGCTGGCGTCATGCAGGAGATGACTAGCCTTTTTCAGGCAAGAATGATGGCTGCCATGCAGCAGATCAAAAACACCCAACCACAACCTCATTTTCAATACCCATTTAACCAAGATCTACACCATGCCACACCCCCAATAAACTATGTCCCTACTTCCACCCTACCAAGCCTAATCCCTCATGTGACAGAGAAGGTGGATGAATTTGAGGTGATGGGAAAATCCCCGAGGAGAGATAAGGAACATGAAAAGGAAGGGGGCGTTGAGCATAAGGTTTTGGGAATCTTTCAAAGGTTTAAGAAGGGAGAGTTCGATGAAGACTATCTTGTGGACGGTGGGTCCCCATTGGCACCGGCAATATTGTTAGAACAGTTGCCTGATAAGATTCGAACCCCTAAGATGGACCAGTTTGATAGGTCCGGAGACCCGAAAGAACACATAGCAAAGTTCAATACGATGATGGCGTTCCAGCAGCAGGTAACAGACGCAGTCAAATGTAGGGTTTTTCCCATAATCCTAAAAGGATCTGCACAACACTGGTACCTACAGCTTCCTAGAGCATCAATTCATTACTTCAAAGATTTGGCAACAATCTTTAAACGCAGGTACCGCGCAAACATACCGCCGGCCAAGAAAACTAGTGACCTTGTGAGGTGCACACAGAAGCCAGAGGAGCCACTCAAGGAGTACATTCTCAGATTTAACAAGGAAGCAATGCTGGTTGATAACTTAAATGTTGAGACTGCGGTAGAGGCGCTTAGGAAGGGCACAACCTTCCGTCGATTGCATGACAAGCTGGTAACAAAGAAACCCACCATTTTTAATGAAGCAATGGCCATATCATAGAAATGCGCGGATCTTGACGAGACTATAAGGGCGAATAGAAAGAGACAGAGAAGAAGAAAGGCCAACCTGAGAAGAGTGAAAAGCAAAAAGCCAAGCAGAATAAGAGAGAGCCTTATAGAAACCACACTGTTTTCACTCCCTTAAACACCCGCAGAGAAGAGATTCTTATATGGATAAAGGAGAATGGGGAGGAGATCCACCGCCCTAGGCCATTAAATCTAGAGAAAAGTGACAAAAGAGATCGGTAAAAGTACTACAAGTACCACAAAGATCACGGTCATTAAACGGAGGATTGTCGAGACCTGGAATACGAGACTGAGCGGTTGGTTCAGAAGGGGAAGCTAAAGAAATTTGTTGGTGAACAAGAACAGAAGAGAGATAGAGAAGAATAGGTAGAGAAAGAAAGCCCTTCAAGCAAAAAGAAGTTCGACCCTAAAAAGGTCTGCTATATGATCACAGGAGGGAGCCCAATAATTGAGCCGGCAAGAAAGAAACAAAGAAAGCAGGTCATGATGATTAAGTCAAGCTTGTCAGCGGTTTCCTTTGACCATAAGGATGCCACTCACGTGAGGGGACCACATAATGATGCATTGGTGATCGATGCCGTGGTGGGAGAATTTCTGGTAAAAAGGATGTTAGTAGATAAGGGAAGCGCAGTCAATATAATGACAAAGAAGGCATATGTCACAATTGGCGGTGAACTATCTGCCTTGAAGCAGGTCAAAAAGCCGTTGGTGGGGCTTGAAGGAAGGCCAATTCAGCCAGTTCGAGTAGCAGAGCTGGAGATGCACTTTGGGGAAGAGGATGGCCCATCAATGTCCATTTTAGTACGGTTTAATGTGATAGACATGGAGCTAGCTTATAACGCCATACTGAGGAGACCATTGCTGTATGAGACCGGCGCTATCACGAGCATCCACTACTTAACCATGAAAATTTCAACCCCCTAAGGCCCCAGTGGTCATTAGGGGGAACCAAGAGGAGTCACAACAGTGTTATGTAGTGGCATAAGGCGAAAAAGTGGAAGCTCTAAGCATTGGGCAGATTTTCTCTCCCCAAGAGGGGAAGCAGAAGGGAGAACCAACCAAAAAGACAATTGAGTTGATTTTGTGCAATGGCAAGGCGGTAAATATCGGCACTCAGATGAAAGAAAAAAATAGGGAAGGCGTTATGGTGGCTCTAGCAGATTATCATATGGTCTTTGCTTTAGAACCAATAGAGATTGCGGGTATTGACCCAAGTATAATTACTCACAGATTAGTGGTTGGCCTAAATTCCAAGCTAGTAAGGTAGAAAAAGAGGCAATTAAGTGTAGAAAAGCAGCGGCTTATAGAGGAAGAAGTGAAAAAGTTAATGGCGGCTGAGTTCATAGAGCCGATTCAGTATACAGAATGGTGTGCAAATGTGGTTCAGGTAAAAAAATCCAATGGCAAGCACCGGATGTGCGTTGATTTCACCGATTTAAACAAAGCTTGCCCCAAAGATAACTACCCGCTCCCTTCAATAGACAAAATGGTCGACTCAACAGCCGATCACCAAATGTTCTCAATAGTCGATGCTGTAAACGACTACTATCAGATACCAATGCATGAGACTGAAAAGGGTAAGACCGCATTTATTACTAACAGTGGTACTTATTGTTACAGGGTAATGCCTTTTGGCCTCAGAAATGCCGGAGCCACGTATCAGCGGCTGGTGAATTATATGTTCAAAGACCAGATTGGGAGAAATATAGAAGTCTATGTAGATGATTTACTTATCAAGAGCAAGCAAGAGGAGGACCACCCTCGGGACATCCGGGAGGCCCTGGAAGTGTTGCAGAAGGTCCAAATGAAACTGAATCCAGCTAAATGCACGATCGACATTAAATTTGGGAAGTTCCTAGGTTTCATGGTTTCAGAAAAGGGCATAGAGGCCAATCCAGAGAAGATTATGGCCATTTTGGAGATGAAGCCGCCAAGAAATGTGAACGAAGTACAGAAGTTGAATGGGCGGATAACGTCACTGAGAAGATTTATGTCCTGTGTGGCTCTCAAATCTCTGTCGTTCTATAAATTACTCAAAGGCTTGAAGAAATTTGAGTGGATAGAGGAATGCCAACTGGCATTTGAAAACCTGAAAAAATTCCTAACATCTTCACCTTTGCTGAGCCGGCCGGTGGCGGGGGAGAAGCTTTATCTCTACTTAGCAGGAACAATTGAGACAATTGCTAGTGTATTGATAAGGGAAGAAAATAGCGAGCAGAAGCCAATCTATTACGTTAGCCGGGTGTTGAAAGGATCTGAAATCCGGTATCCTCCTGTTGATAAAATGGCACTCACTGTGGTACGAGCAGAAACAAGCAAGAGATTGAAACCATACTTCCATGCCCATACAATTGTGGTACGAACAAACATGCCGCTGAGAAAGGCACTGGAAAAACTCAAAACTTTGGGAAGATTGGTTAATTGGTCAGTACAGTTAGGGGAGCATGACATAAGGTATGAGCCACGATCAGCATTGAAAGCCCAGGTCCTTGTAGATTTCATAGTAGAGATGGCGGGGGATCAGGAAGCTATAGACCCTGAAAATGTAGTGGATAGATGGGAATTATTGGTAGATGGGGCAAGTAGTGACTGCGGCTCTGGAGCAGGGATCCTGTTGATTGGCCTGGTAAGATACAAATTGTGTATGCTATAAGGTTGTCGTTTAAAGTGACTAACAATGCTACAGAATATGAGGCAATGATAGCTGGGCTCACGTTGGCGGAGGAAGTAAAAGCCTACAATTTATTGATCCATAGTGATTCCCAGTTAGTGGTCAATCAGGTTTCTGAAAATTTTATAGCTAAAGAGCAGATGATGATCAATTACTTGGAGAAGGTACAAAAGCAGTTAGCTGCAATCAAGGAGAAAGGAGGACAATATGAGATCCGCCAGATTCCAAGAATCAAGAATACCGAAGCAGACTTACTAGCAAAAGCAGCCGCAGAAGGAAAAGAAGCTTTTTATAAAGTCCATTTACGGGAAGAGTTAGCAGCACCTACTCTTGAGAAAGAAGAGGTAATGGAGGTGGCGAAAATAGCCAATTGGATGAAGCCTATAATTGCTTACAAGACAACTGGGGAATTACCGGATGATAGAAGAGCAGCACAACGTTTGCAAGCAATGACTTCCCTCTATTATTACCAGGATGGAGTCCTATTTTTAAAGGCCAGATCGCACCCATGGTGCCGGTGATAGGTCTACATCTACTAAGGGAGATTCATAAGGGAATCTGCGAATCCCATGAAGCAGCGGTAACATTAGTCAAAAAAGCCCTGCTACAAGGGTATTATTGGCCAACAATGTACAAGGATGCCTCGGAGTTGGTAGAAAAGTGTGATAAATGCAAAAAATATGCGCGGGTCAGCCATTCACCCGCCAGTTATCAGTCACCTATAGGCAGTCCTTGGCCTTTTACTGTATGGGGTATGGACATACTTGGGCCTTTCCCACTAGCCTCTGGGCAAAGTAAATTCTTAATTGTCGTTGTAGACCACTTCACAAAATGGGTTGAAGCCATGGTAGTACCAACAATTTCAGAGCAAAGGATAGAGAAGTTCTTTCGAAATAAAATAATCTGCAGGTTTGGCATACCCCATTCACTCATCACAGATAATGGCAAGCAGTTTGACTCATAAAAGTTCAAAAACTTCTACGGCAATCTGAACATACAGCTTCATTTCACCTCAGTTGCTCATCTTCAGATAAATGGGCAAACAGAAAATGCAAACAGGACTCTGGTGGATGGTCTGAAGAAAAGGTTGGATGATCTAAAGGGAGCATGGGTTGAAGAACTATATAGTGTGTTATGGGCCTACAGAACAACCCCAAGGAAAGCCACCGGGGAATCCCCATTCAAGTTGGCATATGGAATGGATGCCATGATCCTAATCGAGGTAACAACTCCTTCATGGCGGGTCTTGAACTTCAATCCAGAGGTAAATGAAGAAGCTACTTCTGTAAATAATGATTTACTGCAAGAGAGAACAGAGCAGGCAGCAATCAGGGCTGATCAGTACAAGTAACAGGCGGTAAAATACCATGACAAGAGAGTCAGGATCAAGTCTTTTAAAGAATGGGACCTAGTTCTAAGAAGAGCTGATGTTGGAAAAGGTACAGCAGGTGTGGGAAAGTTATGAGCCACCTGGGAAGGTCCTTATGAAGTGAAGGCAGTTATAGGGAAGGCTACGTACAAACTGGCAAGTCTAGATGGAACAATGCTTCCCAGAATATGGAATGCTAAGCTATTAAGAAAATATTACCAGTAATGTAAACCCTCTTTTGAATTCTTTATGAATGAAGAAATTGGCCCCCAAATATGTTTTATTATCATTATAGCAACCTAAGTCCCTTAAGACAAAGGCACAAAAGGCAGCAACTGCCGCATAGCCACAAGTCCTTTAAGACAAAGTCACAAAAGGCAGCAAATGCCGCATAGCTACAAGTCTCTTAAGACAAAGGCACAAAAGGCAGCAAATGCCGCATAGCCACAAGTCTTTTAAGACAAAGGCACCAAAAGGCAGCAAATGACGCATAGCCACAAGTCTCTTAAGACAAGGCACAAAAGGCAGCAAATGCCGCATAGCCCTAAGTCTTTTAAGATAAAGGCACCAAAAGGCAGCAAATGCCGCGTAGCCAAAAGTCTCATAAGACAAAAGGCATATATAAGGCAGCAAGTGCCGCATTGCCAAAAGATTCATAAGCTTAATCAAACAAGCATAAAAGGCAACAAGTGCCACACAAGCATAAAAGGCAATGGTAAAGCACAAATAAGATGCATAATAAAATATCACGAAAACTGTAGCGAATCATTAAAATGTACATAATGCTAGAAAGCCGCAAAAAGAAAAAAGCGGATAAAAAAAGACATGATCAAAGAATACAATTACATATACATGCTAATCCACCACAACTGTTTGGTGACTTTCACCTTCTTGATCTCCAGGTGGTCCACCTCCTGCGGTGACATGTGCTCCAGCGGCTAAAGGGGATTAACTAATGAGAGTTGGGTCTATCTCTGCCATTGAATGGTTGTCATGCTCATCACCGGGTGGTGGAATTTCATTATCGCCAGTCTGTTCGGCCGGGACGTCAAATTCATCATCCAAACCCTCCTCACAGTTTTCCCAAACTTTGCTTGCTAAAGCAATAATATCAATCCCATCGGTGCAGTCCTCAGCAAAGTTCGGATCTTTTACATCTTCAAGCTTGAAAGTAGGATTTTGGAGCATTTGTTGGAGAGCTTTGGCACATTCCTTTGCAAAGGCTGATAGGACCCGACCGGTAAAAGCCACCGTAGCCGTCCGTTCCTTATTCAAAGTATTTTGAAGCTCATCTCTGAAAGCAGTGATGTCCTGCGTAGTGTCTTTCAGAGAGTTCATTTCGACCACAGCATTTTTATTTTCTTCCTTCAATCTCCCACATCTCTGATGGATCTCTGAGATCTCTGTTAGAAGCTTCTTATTTACCTCTTCCTTGGCCCTAACCTCAGCTGTGCGGGAGTTGAGTTCCAACTCAAGACCATCCTTAGCATTCATTTGAGTAGTGGCTTCATTGGATGCCTTGAGCCGGTTCTCTTCTAGCAACTCCGCGACTTGCAATGCCTACAAAGTCACGAAAGTTAAACAACAAAAAACAACAAATTAATATATACAAGACGGCATTGATAGTTAAACATACAGTCATTTGAAACATCCGGAAATAGCTTATAAGCTCTGCCGTTGGAATATTCTTCCTGTCGGCCATGTCCTTAGGCAGGCATATGGCTTCAGCAAGTCTTCTGCTGGTCAGATGACTCTCCACTATTTTATCTTGCCGATGTTCATCCAGCCAGTCATAAATATTCGTGGGCTCCCCACGCTTTGTAATGAACACCTTCTTTGTCACGAAGGGCATGCCCTCTTCATTCTTAGGTAGTTCAGCGGTAGGTTGTAGCACTAGGCTAGATCTGCCAACTTCGAGGAGGGGAGGTTGCCAAGGTCTGTTTTCTTCTGTTCGGTTCCTCTTGTCCGGACCTTGGTCAAAGGCAGGATCATCCGCCCTCTCTGCAGCGGTCAAATCGCATATTTGAGTCTCTGGTATGGCAGAAGTGGCAACAGTTCTTTTTTTAGCTTTCTTTTTCTTCGGATCTAAAAATTTCATTTGAGAGAAGTCCAACTACATTAGCAAAGAAAAATAAACTATAATCAAAAACTTTGTAATACAAAAAGAAAAATTATTATACCAGGTATATTTGATGGACCGGCTTCAGGGCAATCTACAGTGCCGGTCTCATCGATTTCAGCCAATAGCCGGTTTAACTCTATATCCTCACTGGAAGAGCCAGGACGGACCTGATCTTCTGTTGGTTCATTTACTTGAATGGTAGTTGACTTGCCGGATTTTTTCTTCTTAGATTTTGCTTCTTTTACTACTATGGCGGCTTTCTCTTCAGCAATGCTTCTCTTAAGAAGGTAATTATTTACATAATAATCTAATGAGTTGTCCTTACTGAACTCAGCAGTGGCAAACTCCTTTAACAAACTGATAAATTTGGGGGTTAAGTCCCGCCTATTTACACTCTTCAAGGCAACCCATCTTCGAGGAAGTTTGGAGAAATATTCCTTATGTTGGATTATAAAAAATCATTTACAGATATCATGGGCTTTGTCTGGAGATCCAACCCATAGCCTGAATGCGGGAGACCGAGCTCCCGTAGAAAAGTAAAACTCATTTTTTCTCCTAGTTAAGCTAAAAAATTGCATGTACCTCTCAACGCTGGGTTTCAGACCTGCTTGCTTATGAATATACAAGAAGGCCAAAAAGCTCCGAAGGGCATTGGGATGAAACTGCGCGGAGGGAATTTTTTGTAATATTAAAAATTCTTCAAGTACAGGTTCAAGGGGAAATCGAAGCCCAAACTCTATCTGTTTTGCATCTACGATTATTTCGATAGGACCTAAGAAGTCATTAGCCCTATGACTCTCTAATGGTTGACAATATGAATAACTCTTGGGTAGTGGGTAGAGGTCAGCAAAAGCTTGCAGAGACTATAATCGTCAGCATAAATGGATTTTATTCTTTTTAGTGATTTCATTTTTTCCTTAAATTCATCTACATCAGAAGCAGGATCGTCTAAAGAAAGATTTTGAGCCATACAGAAAATAGGGAAAAACCGGGTATAGAGATGTTACAGCAGTGAAAGGAGAGGAAGAAGAGATCCGCATGAAAAAATAGATGAAGCCGCTCGCACCAGGCACGAAGACACCACTTGGAAAATAATAGAAAACTTGAAAGATAGAGAGTTGGAAGGCAACAAAGCTAAAAAGTGTGAAAGTGAAAGGATGAGGAGCCTTTTTATGCAAAGATTTCTTATCAGTGGGACGATCATGCCCAGTAAGGTGGAAAACAATAGACCGTCTGATCATTAAACCCGAAGGGTATTGTGGTCATTTTCAAATACCATTGAAACTGCTGTTTTCTTATGGGAGAAATACGAAGCGTCGCGTCATTAATGATAAGACGCGTATAGGACAGCTGTCAATCCAACAGACGTAACGTCTGATAATTAAAAAGATACGACTTTTAAGGAGGAGAGAGAAGCGGTAAATTTGGAAATTGAAAGGCGGAAAAATGAAAACCAAAACATCTAGTTGCGGATCTTTCAGTATCCAATTAAGAGCCATTTAATAAAATATTGGAGTGTGTTTATGAAATGGAGGAGTGAGTGTAAAAATCCATATCCTATTTTTATTTGTATATAATTAAACCGCAGCGTAGCGCGGTGT
>CANYLF012507545.1:0-10004 GCA_948193215.1 Bocquillonia castaneifolia
AGAATTAACAAAAATAAACCATGGAAATTCATCATTCAAAATAAATAATTGGCTACTCAAAACATCCACAAAGAAACAATTTTAACATTGCATAGCAAGTGCATTTTATGCTCCATCTTGCTTTAAGGAAATGCAATTTAAAAAATTTTACACTTCACTCTATTTCAATTTTTTTCAACATATTTTTCTTTATTTTCTCTTTTTTTTTTAAATTTTTAAATCACTTTTTTTCACCTATCAATAAGCTATCCAATTTCCAATAAATTGCTAATGATGAATTCCATTTACAATAACATATGAAACTTTAGTACTAATAAAACAAGGTTCAAAACATAGGGCATCAAGAAAATGGAAAAATGGGTAGAATAATAAAGGTTAATAATTAACAAGAAAAGGCTAAGGCTCAAAATTGTTTATACCTAAAGGGAAAAAGGATAGTATTTTTAAAAGATAGGTGTTAATGAAAGAATGGTTAATCTAATTTGCCTAAATCATTTGAATGCAAAAAGTTCATGAAATGTGGTCTCAAGACATATTACTAAGCAAGTTCTAATAGAATGCACTAATCACGCTAGAAAATACACAAAACAATAAAGGTAAGGATGATATATTTAATGAATGCTCATGGGCTCAATCCTCACAAAAATTGGGTTGTATGTATTGGGTTATGCAAATTCAACTTTAAGTGAATAAAATGAAAGATTATATTAACAAAAGTAATAAAAATCTAATCAAAACCAAAATAATTTTCCTAGAAAACTTTGTAAAAATAATTTTACTACAAAAATATAATTTTTTTTTAAAAACCACCAATACTAGGTCAACATGGGCTAGGTAACCCATGTTGCAGCTAGTGATACTTGCTGAAAACCTAAAAACTGCCTAACACTGGGTCAATATGACCTAAACAATCCATGTCACAGCCCATGTTGGTTGCTGGACATAAAATTAACACAAAACAAGGGCAAAAATAGCTAAGTAAAAGCTTAACATACATTCATAACAATTGGAAAATGAAGAAAACAAACTCACAACCTAAGCATTGCAATCCAACATCATCATAAAATTCAATTACACCCATAATTTCCAATAATTCAATTCAATTCTAATTCCCTCCCCCACACTTAAAATTTACATTGTCCTCAATGTAAATAAAAACTGAAACAAAAGGGAAAAATAAAAGAAAAGAAAAAGAAAACTTCCCTGAATCGCAAATCCTAACGTTGATTCCAAAACATGTCGAAAGATCTAAACAAGGGGAACACTATAAAATAAAACAAAATCCAAAATAAATAAGAGAAAAAAAGCTAAATAAATAAAAAAAATAAAATGAAAGGATATGTCTTGGGGTGCCTCCCAAGAAGCGCTTCTTTTGAGTCATTAGCTAGACTCTTCACATTGCGATGTTAAGGATGAAACCGAACATATGGGAGAGTTATTGGAGGTCCTTTAAAGGTTATCCTAAACTCTCTAGTAGGCTCCTTAAAATAAAGCTTCAATAATGCCTTGTATGTTCTTCCTTTTACTCTTTTTTTTATAAGCTTTAGAGGAATAAGAAATTGGCAACTTGAATTGGAACGATCCTTGATGCTCCTCAAACCCTTCCAAAAATGGATCAATAAAGTTCAAAGGTTCTTTAGATTCCTCATAAATGATTGTCGTTCCATACCATATCCCACTTCTTTCATTTGAGTCCAAAGATGAAACAAGTGAAATTGTATCTTGCTCCACCTTCCCCTCCTTTCAAACTTGTGACTCCTCTAGAAAAATTTCATTGTTGTGCTCCTCTTGCATTCTTTGTACAACTTCATTACCTACTATTTAAACTAAACAATCACCATCATCTATGAACGTAGAAAAAGATATGCTATCATCTTGGCTATTTAAAGCTTGGATGATTTGCCCAATGTGAATCTCCATATTGTGGAAAGAAGCTTGGGTATTCTTCACTGTTTGATTAATCTGAACTATAGCCTCCTCTATATTCTTAATACAAGTACTATGTTGGGTGCTTTAAGTAGTCAATCTCTATAAGAGGCTATCAAGCTTCGAATCCTCTATTTTATACCATTCATTATCTCGCCATTCCCTTGGTGTTTCTTGGCATGAATTTTCCCATTGGGGTTGGCCCATCTCCATAGAAAAATTATTGTTACATTGCCAAGAGTAGGGCTTCATTGGAAAGTTTTGCTCTTGTGGATAATAGCTTGGGTTTGAATATGGGAAAGCATCTTGTTGTTGTTGATACATCATTTCTTCATAACCTATGCTTCTCGGTGGGTAACACTGAGTTGTCATATGTGGTCCTCCACACCATTGACATACATGCAATGAATGAAAAGAATTGTGAGCATTTCTAGCATATAAACTATTATCAACTACTTTAGAAAATTCATCTATTGTCTCTTGTAAAGGAAGACAAGGATTATCAAAACTATTTGTATCCATATGCTCATGCCTAAATAAATTTCCTAAAAAACCAAAACAATCAAACTAATAACAATAAAAAAAAACTCAAACAAAACCTAACACAATATCACTAATCAAACATGAAATAAAAAATAATGACATATAAAAGAATGCAAACACACAAATAATAACAAAATAGAAACAAGCAAAATAGAACGTAACACAAATCTAGCCAAACTAAAAACAAACCAATATCACAACTAAATACGCCAATCCCCAGCAACGGCGCCAAAAGCTTGATGCTGACTGTTCAAGCAATCACAATCGAACAAGTCATAAAGTGATGAGTAGAGTATCGTTCCCATAGAGATTGTGATTTGATTTAATTATGATATTAATTATTTCAATCTAACTAGATCAAGATAAATATATTATTTTGATTAACTAAAGGACTAATTAAATTAAAATAAAAGTAAATAAATTCTAAAGGTTATAATCAATATAGCAAAGCTCATGTATAGGGTAGATTTTATTGCTTTCCCCTATTTAATCTAATCAAGTTTTCTCATCTATGAAACTAAGGAAATTGTCTATAATCGTACACGTACTTATAGAACTAACCCTAATAATTAATTCAATCTTCCAATTAATTCTTGTATCGTAAAGCAATTAATCTTATTAGAGAACTAATTACCCAAGTCATAATTGAAATGCCCAAGATGGGTGGTGAATTGGTGTGGAATTAGAAAATAAAAATTGCTTTGGAGAATAAACCGAAATTTATAGTGGTTGGGTCCGACTCTTGACCCCACTTCTCCTAAATGCACAATTTGGGGTTCCACTACCACAAATGGATTACAAGGAGATTTAATTGGCTATCTCACGACCTTTACAATAGAGATTTCTAAGGCTATCTCTAACCTTTACAATGAAGATTTAACAGGCTATCTTCAACCTTTACAAAAAGAATTTTAAAGGCTTTCTCTAAACCTAGTGTTTACCAAGGCTTACACCAAACCTAGTGTTTACTAAGGCTAACACCAAACCTAGTGTTTACTAAGGCTAACACCAAACCCAATCAAGATACCATTCACTTGCTCCCATTGAAGTTTTCAAGCATACCTACAAAAGAAAATTAATTCTTTGTTTTAGGTACCCAAACAAGTTTGGGTCCTTGAGGGTTAGCATTAACAAAAGTACCTAAACCAAGTTGCTCCCTCCTAACATGGCAAAACACATTAATGTGCCCATGTTTCATGCAATAATGACATTGAACATTAGGAGAGGAGGTCCTTTTGCTCAAGGATTTTTGCTTTGTGTGATGTTTCTTTGGAGTTTGGACCTTAGGGATTGGCTTGCCTTAGGTTTGCCTTGAGCCTTGTCATTAGACTTGCCTTGTGGCTTTCCTTTGGGTTTGCCTTGAGAGGTTTTAGTTCTCTTGGCCAATGAGCCATTGGATGGCTTATCTCCTTGCTTAGACTTAGGCTTCTGACCCTTGGTCTTAGCAAGATCAACACTAGAAGTTTGTGGTGGTGATGATGATTTAACAAATGTGGTACTAGAAGCCCCACAAGATGTTGAGCATTCATTGAATCCCAAGCCATGTCTCACAAGGGAAGGTCTTTGTGACACTAATAAGGTACCAAGATTCTCCTTGCCCTTATGAAATTTGACAATGGATTCTCTCAATTCTTCTACCTCATCTTTCAATTATCATTCTCTTTTGCTTATCTGCTCGTAGTATCTGTCATTTGCTTATTATTTGTCCGACTTTAATTTTATTAAAAATGGGTCCTATAATTATTTTTTTTTTAAGGAAATGGGCTATGGAATTCCATCAAGGCCCAAAAGTCCAAGTCCAAGTCTAAACAGTTCAATGTCCAGCAGCCCAATTGAAATTACAGCAGCCCAATAGATTGCAGAATCAGGCCCAAGGCCCAATATTTTTCCCTCGACAAGCACGTAAAAGAACCAGCAACAAGCAAAAGCAGGCCTAACAGGGCCTATTTTCTTTCTCCCACAAAGCTGTCCAGCTCGTGAACACCACAAGAGAATTGCCAAAATAGATTTTGAAATCAATAAAGTAGAGTTAGTAATCTACTCAAGATGCAAATCAATCAAGGGAATATTTTCAATCAAACAAACAAGCAATCAGCCAGCTTAAGTAAGCAAGAGTACCATGAGCAGGTAAGCTGTTCAAGCTTGTCTTGAGTATAAAGGGAGGCAAGGAAAAAGGCTTGAAAAAAAAAAACTCTTAGGGGCATCAGCCATAGAGGAGAGCCATAGGAGAAGTCCCTGCAATGTAGAGCTATAAGCAAACAAAAAAAACCATTAGAAGAAAAAGGGAGGCCATTAGAGGGAGGCTCCTGCATTAAAAAAGTGGGGGAAGAGGTTAATAACCTCATAGCACAATCATTCAAAGCCAAAACAAATAACCAGCAATAAATCCAACTGAATCCACATCCAAAATAACCATTGAAATAGTACCAAAAGACCCAGCCAACACAATCATCAAAACAGAAATAAAAACTCCATGAAGACTATCAAAATCACAGCACCAAAAATAGCATCATAAAATTATCAAAACCGTTGAAAGTGACAAAAGAAAAGTAGCATTTTAGAAGCATAGGAGCAGCAGTAAAATGAAGTAAAAACAATGGCAGGAAGCATCCATAAATAAGTGGTAACAGCAGGGGTTAAATAGGAGGAAAGGCAGCAGAAAAAGCAATCAAAATAGCAACTCAGGCATGTAGTAAGAAAAGAAAAATAACCAGCAATAAAATAGCAATTAATACACTAAGAATCATCAAAGCAACCATCAAAATAACCCCATAAAGATTAGCCAAAACAGTAGTAGTAAAACAGAGTTAAGTAGCAGCAAAACAACAGTAAAGTTTACTGTTTACAGAACCAGAAATAGCAGTAACAACAATCAAAGTATGAACAGCAATAAAAAGTGCTAGAAGTAGCAGAAAAGCAGCCAGTAGAATCAGACATAAGAAGGGTGGAGGCACAGTTGCACCGCAGCAACACCAATAGACTGAAAATAACAGAAATCCGAACAAGCATCAACAAACGAATCTCATCAATCCAACACAAGGGGAAGTAGCCCAGTTGCAGCAACAGAGAAGGAGAAACCCAGTTGCACCGTGGTAGCAACAGTATACAAGTAACAGCAGCAGAGACAACAAACGGTGACACAACATTCATTGTCCATTTTCTCATCAACTATAAGTAAGTCTATTCCTTTATTTAATTTTGCTTTATTTTCATTTATATCCACAATGCTACTCAATCAAATGCAATGATGATATTATATACTTTGTGTATTTTCATACTCATTAAGAATTTATGTTGTAAATTTATAGAAATCACCCTTAGAATAAAAAACATAGGTTTAAATTGAATTCATGGAAGCATAGAAAGCAGTAAATGGCATGTAAAGCTGTCAAACAGAAACTGAATGACTTATGCAAAACAGAACAAAAATTGATGCTTTGAATGCAAGTAGAGGCCATCAATTCATTTACCAATCAATGAACAAGTAAAATATAGAGACAGTAATTTCAATTATGAAAACAAAATAATCAGAATTATGATGTACAAATTGAGACTCTGAAATTCAGTAGGAGTTCTCAAAATAAGATTTTCTTTTTCTTAAAACATAGTAGAAAATTCTAGCAAAAATATCCAGAATCACAGTACAAATTACAACTCAAATTCTAACAAATTTACAGCATATCCACGTACCAAAGCAAAATTACTCATAAAGGTAGAATTAATATAACCAGTCACTTAATTTTCAATTCTGTAAACAAAACAACAGACAAAATAATACCAGCAATCAATATACCCAATATCACAGCAACCACAAAATACATGTTGCCATTTAAACAAAGCTCCAGTTAAAATACCAAAACACCAAATATACCAAAAGTTACAGCAATATTTAAAGATCACCAGAAACCCAAACGAGCAAAAAATTCATATCAGTTTAACACATAATCAAAAAAATTAAAAAGAGGTGAAAACTTATCTGTCAGTGGCCTCTTCCATGCTTTTCTAAACCAATTTAATTTTTTCAACTCTCAAAGCTTGCAAATATTCAAGGATCGTTGCTTTCTTTGCTCTCTCTTTACTTTTTTTTTTCTTGAATCAAAGTTTCAGTGTTGTTCTTTTAAAATCCATACTTTAAAGAATTTAACCTAGACAATAGAAATCATAATAAAAAGAATTAAGAAAGGAGAAAAAGTATAGGTAGAAAAGAAAATGGTAAATAGAGAACACTACTTACAAATTTCGAATGAAAATGGATATAAAAGTTCTTAGCTTTGACGAAAAAGCATTAAACTTCATCAAAACACCACTGACCATCATCTGTCGACCATTGTTGTTTGTGAACTGTTGTTGTGTCTAAAACTCCAATAATAATAGAAAACCCTAACTTAAATCCGTGGCCAAAACACTAAAATCAAACAAGGTCATTTGAAACCCCTTAGTTAATTTTCATTTAAAAAAAAAATCAATCAACATGTGTCAATCAAAACAGCAAAGAGAGGGAGAATAACAAAAAAAAAAGATCAAGACAGGGAGAGAGGAACGAAAGAGAGCATAGAGGGAGGACGAAGGAGAAGATAGCAATAGAAAGAAAAGAAAATGGTGAGAGGGAGGAGAAGAGACCGACGGTGAAAGAAGAGGGAGGAGGAAGGAAGTGTTTCGGCTAGGTAAGAAAGAATTGAGGGGAAATCTATAGTCTTTAGGGTTATTGAGTTTGGATGGCTAGGATTAGATTTTATAAAGTGAATAGATAGGATTCAAGATCAATTTAATGGTCTAGATGTGTATGGGTTTTTAATCTAATGGCCCATAATATTCTGTAGACAATTCTAAATGATTTTCTCCTTTTTAATAGATTAATTATCTATAATATAATAAAATTTATAATTGAAATAATTTTACACAATTAAAATCACAAAAGACCAAATTTTACGTAAATTGTATCTTTTGGGTAAAAGATACAATTGAACAAAATACAAAATATAAAAATTTGAAGAATTACAATCATCAATTTAATTGCATAATTAATTGATTAAATTTTATTTCTAAAAAATAATAGAAGTAGGTTATGCCTAAAAATAACCGAAAATCATTTACTGTAATTTAATAAAAAAATAATAAAAATTCCTTTAAGTAAAGGGATTAAATATAAATTTTCAAATAGTAAATTATATCTTTGCGAAAAAATAGCTGAAAAATTATACCTATCAAAAAAAAATATTATAAGTAAATTATGTCTTTTGGATAAAAGATATAATTGAACAAAATTATAAGTAACATAATCAAAATTATTATTTCTTAATTGAAGGTTTTAATTAAATATATTATTCCTAAAAATGATGAAGTAAATTATATCTTATATATAGAAGAAATAATTGAAACTTTGAAATAATAAAAGTAGATTATATCTTTTGGATAAAAGATGTAATTGAAATAATAAAAATAACAACAATAAATTTTCCCTTAAAAAGGGAATAATCGAATTTGAATATAAATTTCTCTTTTTTTAAAAAAAATCAAATTATTTTTAAAACTTTCCTAAAGTTTTCAAATCACTTTAAACATCGAACTACGTGGACTTTGATCCCGTCAAGTGGGTACGTAGGCATTTAGGAGTCAAAAGAAAATTTCTAAGCTCAAGTCCTTCCATTCAAAATTTATCAAATTATTTTCAACGTTTCGAACTACGTGGACTTTGATCCCGTCAAACGGGTACGTAGGCCTTCGACAATTAATTTCTGAAGTCAAGTCCGCTTTTTCCTAAAGTTTCCTAAATCATTTTTTAATTCAAACTACGTGGACTTTGATCCTGTCAAACGGGTACGTAGGCCTTCGAAAATTGAATCCCGAGGTCAAGTCCAATTTCTCAAAATTTTCCAATTTCCCAATTTTCTATTTTCTTAAATTTTCTAAGTTCCAGTTTTTCCAATTTTGAATTATACTTTGGGATCAGGTATAATTCTTAAAATGAAATCATAACATAAAAATTAATTATAGTTTGGAGTCAAAATTTTTTTTTTTTTCAAATTCATTCCAAAAAATAAAACAAAGTATAAATAAATAATAAAAATATAAGCACAATTTAAGTACCAAGTTTGGGTGTTATAGGGGTGCTATAACCTTCCCTACATGTAACCAACCCTGAACCCATCAATTTGCAAACCAGTTAAAGTGTTCCAATCGCACTCACAATGATTGGTGGCGACTCCTTTTTAAAAATAAAAATCAATCATCGTCATTAACTTTTTAATTCCCAAATCTCCACCAAACTTAAAAACCTAAAATAATAATATTCGATCTAGAGATCTCCTTCCAGAGGCAGGGGAGCGACAACTGTTGACAAATTATAAGCTTTAACTTATAATTAGGGTCGAGCTTATTATTGTTGTGCTTATATTTTGTTGTTTATTTCTTTGCTTTGTTTTTATATTATCATTGCCATTTTCATGCATATACACACACACACAAAGGAATTGGGTTCGATTTCCTACCCTTTTGTTAGGTTAGGTCGAAAAGAAGTAACGATACCTTCATGGGAAACCTGTAGTAGTACATGAACGTTTTCACCAAAAACAATCTTTTGGTTTTAATTAACTAAAAGGGTCTCTTGCTAATCTGGAAACGGCAAGTTTTGGGACCCTTTTGAGCTAGACTGACTATTCTGTACCTTTAATAGTAGCTCTTAATTTCACTATCATAAAGCTTAGACAGTCTACCCCCTAAATTGGTGATATAAAGAGGGAAATTAGGGATTACCGAGCCCATCTTTTGGCATTTTATCATGCTTGTTTGTTATATGAATAAATTATTTTTACCTATCATTTTTTTTAAAAAAAATTTCATGCATTTTACTAATGTTGTGTTTATTAGTGCATTCCTTCAAGTGCGTTAATTTGCATGTTAATTCCACATCCACAAGTTTTTTTGTTTTTATAAAATGTGCAACTTTAAATATTCTAAATTAATTTGTTTTATGCACAAAATGAATTTTTAATTATTCATTCAATATTTTTTTTATGAAGGTATTTAAAATAGCTCATTTTTCAAAGGACTAACATCCCAACCCACCCTTACATCAAAACCAAAATGGAAAACTTAGCCATTGAAGAAATGAGACAACAAATCAATAACCTGAAAGACCGATTGACAGGAATTTTCAAGATGAAAGATAAGGTTGCTCAATTAATCGAGTTAATTAAAGGGAAAAGAGTTTTGGAAGGATCTACAAAGAAACCAGAATTCAAGTTCAATCTGCAATCAAAAGAGGGTTCTGGTTAAAAGGGCCTTTAGTGAATTTCATGGATGATTTAGAAGTGCCAGATTTTGAGGATCTAGGAGGACCTATTGGTGAAATGGTCAAAATAGTTGTCCCTGAGAAGATTAATTTGCTGGAGGACAGATTAAAGGCTTTAGAGGGATCCAATGTTTATGGTTTAACAGAGGCTTCACAGCTCTGTTTGGTCCCTGATGTTGTAATTCCTCCCAAATTCAAAACACCAGAATTTGAGAAGTATGAGGGGATGAGTTGCCCTCAGAGT